>JAQFYC010001306.1:0-36335 GCA_034694165.1 Tomocerus mixtus | reverse complement strand
ACATATTTTGTCTATTAACCTTGACTGTTACCATTCCAATACTTCGGTGGACCGTTTACCATGGTTTATTTATAATCACGTTAAAAAACATACCATATTATATCCCAAATAAGGGTTAGCATGGCATTAGGGCATTATACTGCACTTATTATAATGATATAGTTAGAGTACGTCCGCTTATTTGATCACTGCACTTTCTCAATTTTATCAAAATCGACGGATTTCCCCATTTTTTTCAGTGCACAGTGCACGTGCAAAAACTTTTAACATTTACAGCTAGCGTCATAAAATGGCAAATACTCATCATTTCATGCTTAACAAGATGGAAGTATTAAATTTATAAAAACACGGCGTCTTGCCGTTGTCATACATTTTTTCCTTGCCTCGTACGTAAACTGTATTCTTATATACCATGCATTGGAAAATTCAAAAATATAAGTTAGAAGTTACATTTGAGTAATGGAACTACAGATTTGAATTCGATTATTAAAATAATTCTAAAAAGCTCTGTGAGTACTTCCTTACCAATCATTTTAGAATTGGTTTCGTTCAAATCGATCAAATAATTTTTGAGTTATGCAACTTTGCGCTTTCAGGAACCGTGCTCACTTGCGGGATCATACTTCCAGAACAGGGGTCATTGGAATTATTCAAAGAATTCGACATTTTCCCATAGTAATAGTCGGCTATAGTATGTTTAATCAATATCAATTGCGTCAACTTTAAATTGAATCAATTTTCATTTCAATGCATTCGATAAGAAAATCTATTTCTATTGTTATCTTCAGAATATTTCGAGTTTTAGTCATATAACTTTACAACTAACACACTAGTTTATACCAATTTTTTGATTTTCGATTGCTTTAAATCTGAGTTAGAGTCCCATCATAGCCCTTGGAAATTTTTTTTCGCTTTTTTACTTAAAAATGAAAAATTCTTTTTATAAAGACTTCAAAAACAATTTTTGACAATATTTCATGTTTGCTTTGAATATCAACGATTCCGTAGTTTAATTGTTGAGGCTTTAGTTATACAGCTATACAAATACTTGTGCATCTTCTTTATGTGTACTATGCAATACATAGAACCTCTTAGAAATTTATCTTAGAAAAATGTTGTTTTAACATATTATTTAATTATTTATTTTTGTCATGCACAAAACTTTTTCACGGTCAACCAATGACCAATTCTACTCCATCCATCATTTCTAAACAGTATGAAACTAACATCAGACAATGGGTGATGGAAACTGTGCCTGTGTAAAATTGTCTCATCTCTGAATTTGCTTGCAAATGGAAAAATAAACATAAAAGTTAGAATGAAAAAGCCCTTTTCTCAAATTATTCTAACCTATTAAAGTATCTCCTAGATACTGTATAAGGAAAAGCTGTAAGGAGGTATATGCATGAAATAAAAAACTGAGGATGAAAGTGGGTATTAAGATGGAGAAAGTGAACTGACTGATGATGAGTGGATTTGCGTGTGTCGAGTCGAGAGGGATAAAATGTAAATGTAAGATGTAGGAGTTAGAAGAGCTGTTATGACTGGGACAATGTGGGAATGCGAATGAATAAATGTGAGCATTAGTGTAATGTAAAAGTAAGTATTCTGTTATGTTATGACTGATAAGGATTTTGTGATGCGGATATTATATAGGAGTTAGAGTTGTACTTAATTTGTAAGCCTGAAGGTGAAAGGAAGTTGTAATAGTGGCTGGCTGGATATAGGAATTATGTACTTCGTGTGTACAATGCAATAGTATATTATAGTAATGTATATAAGTGCATAGACTAAACTCCAGTCTAGGGTTTTTGTAAATGTACCTGAAAGCTATTCCGTAATAGACTCTATCTACTTATATACTTATATAAGTAGACAAAGAGGAAAGACCTGCTCTACATTTATATAGCAATAATATAGCTAACTAACTAACTACATGCAATAAAGAGTCCTTCTACTTTATGTATGATACGATTAGTTAGTATTATATTAGAATAGTGGGACACTGTGCTGTTCTGTGCTGGAGAATTAATGCCGTCAGGGCAAGGGAATCTAGAGAAGGAAGAGTAAAAGAGTAAAGACTGTTTGTCTTTGATGTAAAGAAGGATAAGAAAGATAATAAGGTGGAAAAGAGTCAAGAATGTATGGTAGGTGGTTGTGATGTAGAGAAAAGTTTTGTGTGGGTAAAAAGTTATATTTTAAGGCTGGTCGTCAGAATAAAAGTGTCATTACTCAACGTCTAATTGTGTTAGCCTCCACGGGCATAAAACAAAGGGACGACAAATGGTCGGGAAATATAAGTTAGAAGCTCATTTCTACAGCAATTACCTCCGATTACGACTCTGTTTCAACTTTCGAGGAAAAAGATTTAGAGAGAAAGGATTTCTCAAGTTAGGGGCCAAAACTCACTGAAATAATAGTCTGGGAGAGAGAGAAACTGAACTGAACCATCAGACAAATACTTACGTAGCAAACCAACACAGAGAAAGTGGAGGAACCCAACTCACTAACAGAGCAGTTACATGCAGTTTATTCCTTCGTCCCTTCCTTATGTAGAAAGTATAATGTAATATAATATAGGAAACTAGCATAGGACATCTTCTTGCCTCTAGTCATTCCATTGAATCTGCTATCTTAATAGATGCAGGCAAAGAGGAGAACGAGCCAGAGCAGAGCAGAATGCCTTCTTCGTCCTCTTCCTTAGCTCACTCACTCGCTCTCCATTCCAATGAAATGTGCTCAACTGGAGAAAGCAGAGTCAAAGCAGCTACCTATGTATCCTTTGTAATACTTAGTAGCTAGATTCTACTGTCTCGTGCTAAAAGCCAAAACACACTTTACTTTCTTTGCAAACTAGACGTTTACCATTAGTAAAACCAAAGACAAACTAAACGAAACCAAGTTAAGGCTCAAAATCTTATAAATGAAGAAACTACATTTAGTTAGCTAGTTATTTAGTTACACTACAGCATACAGCAAATGCAACACAAAGAAAAGACGAGGCAATCCTAACTTCATTCCGTAACCTCGTTCCTATACAGCTAGCTAGGTTTCTTTCATTTTCATATCCCATGCATGAGATCACTTTCCTTTGCTTTTTAGCAAACAGCGTTTCTTACTGTTACGCTACTCTCCAACTCTTTACTTTTCTCCTGCTTGCCTCTTTGGCAGAAAAGCTACGACAACGGCATCGAGTAGAGATTTTGCGAACAAGGGCCGTTTTCTCCGAAATAGTGTAACAAGTATTCTTTCATGATATTTACTTTTTTAGCTGAACCAGTCACTTTGTCATTGTCCAACAATTAGCTAAACGGTAAATACTAGTTTAGAAAATACCTATATTGTAATTACTACCAGACACTTTTCCCTTACTAGCTCAAAGAGAAGTAGGATACATTAAAGTGAAATTGGTTATGATTTCCTAAAAGATTTTAAAAATAAAGAGATCTATCGGCAATATAATAATGATTGTAGAATTGTGTAAACACTAGAAAATATTCATGCCTTGAATTTGTACTGTTCTAAGGTTGAGCTAGTCTTGTTACAATTTTAGAAAGAATGAGAAAATGCTGTGATAGCTAGCTATAAAATTAGTTTTGATAGGTATAAAAGAGTGGAATTCATTTCATCAAATGTTCGTTATATATATCGTTATATATGTACATATAAATAATTAGGTTTGATCAAAACTCAAACACTCTTTATAGGTAAGTCATTTCTACGATATTGTACGTTATTGTACGATTTAGGAATAAATTCCAGTGGTGAATATTCTTGGAGAATAGAATGAAATGTGATTTATTTAAACGTCCAAATAATTCAATGCATACAATTGTTGTACTGGTCTTGGTCTCACCTTGGCTGACTCAACAAATGCTGCTATTTATTACATTTTACTCCAATTTCAAGCCGGGTAGTATCCAGTCAATATGTACAGTCATACGTAATTAACAAGAGTTTTAAGTGAAAACAATTCCCCCTTTTCAACACAGGAATTGACAATCAGCTCGAAATCGATGAAATTTACGCGATAAACACATTTGCCTGATGTACCCAGGAATTTTTAAAGAATTTGCCACAGTGGCGAACACGGTTGTAATCAAGTTGTAGGCATGTAATTTTTTCTAAATGACAAAAATCTTACCGTGGATATAATCAATCAATATTCCAAATATTTTTACCCATTCTCGGTAAATTGCTTAATAACTTTAATGTATTGCTATGCAACCCATCTCGTGTATTGAGATGGAGTTTTGAGGGCATGGAGAAAGTAGTTAAGAATATCTAAATTGGTACAGCAGTAGTAAAAGGTAAAGAGAAAGTTGAGTTTGGAACTAAAGTTGGTCTGTTCTGTTAGTAGTTGGTGGGACGGTTGATCTGGATTGCAGTTGGATGGTACGGAACGGTGTGCCCGCACTAGTGAGACTACAACATATAATATAATATATATTGGATTGCAATCGCCATACATATCTGTGCCCACTTACTTACATAAAGTTACATAAGTACCTCCGAGAAAAGGCAGAGTGAGTTTACATACTGGTGCTGTAATTTATAGTAAGGCCTGTAGTGGTGGAGAATGAGAGTAAGTAGGTAGCTGACTGATTGTGAGTAGCTAGCGCGTAGTAAAGTAAAGTAAAGTAAGAGTTCCGTTAAGTTAAGAGAAGTAAAGTAAGAAAGAAGGGAAGCATTTGGGCGGCATTTGTCAGAGATTGCAAATGAGATGATTGAGCCAGAGTGAGTGATGTATGGTGGATTTCGGGTGAATCTGAAGAGAAAAGTTGAGTCGGAGATCTCAAGGAACATTGGTATCATATAAAAGAGATAGAAACGGAGAGTTTTGGATAGGCCTGAGGCACGCTTCTAAATTAGAAATCCTGCTTAATGTTTCCCCAAATGATCGTTAGATTTTCGAGGCATTTTCCCAGTTCTCGTCGTCAAAGCTATTACAACTTCATTACTTCATTACAAGCAATTGCCTATCAAGCTATATATCCAACCGACCGCAGACAAACTTTCCATTCGTGTCCTTTCCGACGAACGAGCTTCTCTTTTATCTCTCCTCCCTAACTTGCATGATCATCACCAAATCACTCCTTCCTTCCAATTGCCTCTACTCTCTAATTTCAATTCTTCACTCAACTTCAGCAGACTTTCCTTCTCTTCTTCTTGTTTCGACCACATTACTTCCTTCATACTTACATACATACTACTCCTCTGCCAACTACTTCAATACTTCCACCGGCCTACTTCCACCTAACTTACAGAATACTTATAATTTACTAAATATACCTACTTACTTACTACACACACATATTTAGTTTACTAGATTTAGTATGGATACTTTTACTATCTCTTACTGTCTTCATTTGCTAACTAGTTAAATAGAAGGCAATTTTCAGACGACATATACTATGCCTATTACATAATATATAAGTATGTATATATGTACACTCAAAATTACACTTTATTCTATCTATCTGTCTGTACGATCACTTTACTTACTATAGCGTGTACTGCACTACTTATGAAGGAGCTTGTGTCCTTTATGGATTTGTTGCGTCTGTCTGTCTGGTTGCGATATAACTCAAAAACGGTTTGAGATGTCGACTTCAAATTTCCAGGGTACCCTATTGAGGTTCTTCTGGTGACATCATTGAAAATGGGGCCAATCAGTCGACGGGTTACCGATGTAGGTCAATTTGAAACGTTCTTCAATTAAAACTAACAGTATGTCGAGTATGCTATGCATACTATGCTATTACATTGTACAGCAAAACAAAACATGCAATAATACAATACAAAGCAGTCTTGTGAATTGAATCATCCGCCGAGAAAGACAAATCCTTTGTTTTCGGTTTACATTATCCAGCATACCACGTTTTTCAATTCTGCTTACTGTAGAGAATCGATGAGGGGAGTGTAACATTGCCAATCTTAATCTTTCAAACGGGAGAATTACAGGTACATACATTGTATAATATGATTTCATCATTCGTCATTCATTTGGCATACAAATACGGAAAACACGGAAAGAATCTACTGTTTGCAAACAGTCATGTACTGTAAGATAAATCCTTTGTTTTCAGTTTACATAATATCTTTTCAAAAAACTTTTATATGAGATTGAAGATACTTATTTCCAAACCAAGAAGTTTTGAAGTAATAGCCTTAATTTGTTATTGTATCTGATATTTCACGTGAAATAAAGCCATTTAATTCATTCTACGTACATTTTTATTTATTTCCTTCATTACAGGGATTTTACATGTTTCTATCAAGCAACTTGTCACCTTTATGTGAATGGTATTGTCTGTAAATGATTCTCGTTATTGACATGCTCCTTTTCTACAACGCTTACCACTGTTTATTCCTGCATTGAAAGGAATTTAGGCACCATGAAATCTTTCCAACTTTCCTTTACTTGGTATCATTGGTCTGTGTGTGTAGTAGTATACTTACTGTGGCAGACAGTGAAGACGAGGCAACTCAATTGTGATGATCTATCCTATGACTAAACCACACGCTATTAATGCTAAACTCATGTTATACCATTTCAACAAATACTAGAGGAAACGAGCTACTAATAACATGGTTGCTAAATAGTAGACACAATTACTTATCTCGCCCGATAAGGAATGTTTACATGTAATACATTTCTCAGCATATAAGTATAATACAAATAGCAGTAATTGGAGAGAATTATTTGCATTCATTTTTCATTTGCTGATGTTGTAATTATAGAATAGAGGGCTTTCCGAACCAGGTGCTTTAGTTCCTTTTGTGTCGTAAATAATTAAATTATCTCAGTCCCCTAATGAAATGACACAAGTCGTTACACCAACTAAATGCATGTAGTATGTCCGAAAAGTCGCCATTTATTCATGTATTTGTGGTTGGTATTATTTATCAAAAATGTGCTAGTAATACGTAAGCTTTGACTTATTTGGTTAAATAATTAATAAATAGTGTACTATAATTCTTTCTACTTGACAATTAATAGAAATTGTTTATGTAGAGTATCATACTGTAGATATCAGATGAGTTTATAATCTTAATATCCGACCAATATTGAGCAGGAGTAATCCGATTTAGTAAGTACACATCATTAATGTATTGTTGTATTGAGATGAGTGAAAGGTTGATATTTTCTGGGTTAAAAGTCATTCCGAATGAAAAATGTCAGAAAATAATGATTTGCATTACACATTTTCTCATGTCGTGGTGCCAAAAAAGTTTTCCTGAAAACAGTTATATACCTAACAATACTGCTATAATGTAATAGTATGTAACTTACACAGACAGAGTTGAACTACAATTTAATTGGCTAGCCCTTAAAAAATAACAAGCTCTATAGAGTTTCATTACCCTACTTATATTTCTGGTTTATTTAGCTGATTTGCAATTATCACGATAAAGGCAGATGTGTCTTCAAGTTAATAATATTAGATTCTTTCTCCAATTTGGTGTGGGGCATAGCGCACCATCGTAAAGGATTCAGTAGTAAGTATATTATATAGTTAGTATGTACAGAAAGTACAGATATAAAGTATCTCCTCCTAATAATAATTGATTTATGTAACTTTTTATTTATAGTATCTATATATTATAGAGTAGCTGGAGAACTCTGCGTAGATTGTAGTCGCCCTATACTCATCTCATCTCTCTCGCTCTCTCGACCGACTCAAAATTCTAGGGAGTGAGTCTTAACTTACAATTAAGGAACTATGCTCATGGTGAATGGAGACAAAACAAAACACTTATCATTATCATCCCAGCCACTATTCACGCTCTAATTCCATGTCAGCCGTCAGCTACAAATTCTTCTACTAACTTCTTTAATTACAACTCTCTTTTGCTAATTTTCACAAACTAATTGTATTACTGAGTAATATTTGTAATTACGAGGATGCCATTCATTTGCACAAGTTGAATGCTTCAATTAATTTTGTTGGAAAGATATTCTTGTTAGAAGAAAATTAATTGCGTTCTGATATTGGTCTCCTATTATGTAGCCGTATGATACTTTTGTTGATACGTTGCTAGCTAAGAATCATCCTTATAACTGCTATTTTGGCATTTGTTAAGGTTCTAATCTAATAATATATAATCAGTAGTATAAATAGTGTAATTGCATTGCATACGGATAAAATACTCTCGGACACTGCGAAGCAAAGTTACTATTTTTGCAGATGTTGATAATACATTAATGTAAAGTTTACATTTAAAAGCTCCACCTACATAATATTATCAAGAAATATTTAATGAATAGAGTTTTATAACATATTAATTACTTAATCGAATTTTATGAATTATCTCCTCTCTGACGTAACAAATTCGTGTAATTATGTTGTAGAATGTCTGTACTTCTATTTTTCGTTCCCTTATCTGTACAACTTTAGTAACTTTTCTTTAGGGTTAATATTTTTGGAATACATGGTATTTTTGTATATTTCCTACTAACCGGACCCGATTTACTCTAGAGGAGTCTGTTAGTAGAGTAAAGTGTACTATACATTACATATATTTTCCTGAGTATTGTAATAGCACGTTGTACAAGAGTAGAGCAAAATACACTCGGCGCTCGGTGAACAACTGTATTCAACCCTTTGCTGCCAGAAATCATTGTTCGCACCGCTTCGTCCGTGTTGTTGTATGGAAATAAGTAAATAGAATCTTCCATATTATTATGCTACTTCTGCTTCTTCTCCGTATCCGTATCTACATTAATTTAATCAGGAATCGGGAATATGTTTTATGCTGATTTCATTTGTATTCCTTATGTGTGTATTTAAATAATCCCTGATTTTTTAAACACTGATTTTTTAGACACTGATTTTTATTTGAAATATTTATTAGTAAAACTCGAAAACAACTTTTCCTCCCTTAGCGCTAAATCTATGTATGTACTATAGTTAGCTACTACATACAAATACATGCTACTTTTAGTATATAATTTATGAACGAGAAATTTTGTATCCTTATGAATTTTCTGAGTTTGGGGTTTATGATACTTACGTACTAGAGATGTGGCATCATGATTTTCAGTTCTAGCTATGCAATATGATGTAAATTAACTCAGTTGCTACGAACGGAAAATTGTAGAATGGTAAATTGCTAATAAAACCTAAAGGTTAGAGATAAGTTATTATGAGTTTAACTAGAGGATGTATTATTTGTAGAGTGCGTAATAACTTGCAGGAAACTAGGCAAGATTTGGCAGAGAATTTTTTTCGTAGAATTTAGCAGGAGGTGGGTAGAAACAAGCAGACACGAGTGGAATGTGGCAGGAAATATTTTAAAATTAGTCAGTATTATATATTAATAAAACAATAATAATAGTCGTGTAAATCACAATAATGTAACATATTATAAAAGTAGAAAATCCTAAACGCTTTGGGTGGCCCCTTTTCATCTTTTCCCCAATTAACATATCTTTGACTTCCGCTATTCACGTTGAAGAATATTGTTGTCCACCTTACCAACCTTTTTCTAATTTGGGTTTTCACGTTTTCTTTGTCCAAATTCGACTCATTTTCACTGTCGGAACTGCTACTGTATGACAATAAGTTAAAATTACTTGCCATTTTGTATGTGTGCGGTGCGAATGAAAGGCAAAGACTAACTAAGGAAAGTACAACAAATAGTAAAGGTATAGGAGAAGAGGGGAAATAATATCCTTCTTATCTAATCTATGCAAAGCATGTTTGGTATGCCTGACTGACGAGGATTATAACATTGGTACCCAGTACACACATATAAAACACTAGTGCAAGTGCATTTAAGACAAATTATTGTATTATTATTATTGTAAGGCAATTACCACTTTGTATCTTACTACCAATTTTCTGCCATTTCTACTTTGTCCTGCCAATGTCTACAAATTTGGTTAATTTGGCCGGTCTGCCGGTTTCTGCCTGTTTTTCTGCCGATTCTATTTTACCCTTATTTGTAGTAGTATGAAATCTAACTATCTAGCCACCACTTGTTCTACTTTTGTACAAAACCATATATATTTTGGAGATTATGAAGCTGTAGGAATGCAACAAAAATGAAATATCTTGATAAATACAACACAATAATTTTTTTGTCATTCTTTTGTATTTAATCACAACAACAATACTCATATTCAAAGACTAAATAAATATTTCAACAACTGTTGCGTTGATTACATATTTCTTATGAGTTTTAGTACTACTAAATACACGCTTCATTGCAGTTGGTTTTCTTACAGACGCATAACGTATTTATTTACATTGCATTAGTATAATGGGTAATAAGTACCATTAATTCATTAAGTGTATTGAATAGTTCTTTGTATTAGACACATACATCATCATTGACAGCAATATCTCTGCTTTAATAAGAACACGAATGAATTTACCGGACAATTTATATAGTAACGTTTCGTTATTTTCTTGGCTTGACATTAGTTTCAATTTCAATTTTTAGATTTCTGCTCACGCTCTTGAAATTAGCAACACGAAAGTGCAAAGGGGAGCTGCATCTAAAAATTAAAATGATGCTCGTACTTATTGGCATTATTTCGGTCTTTACGATTTTGTCATTTATATTTAATTAATTCATATCTTAATATTTAAGTACACATTGATAACTTATTTTATTTTTCAAAAACTAACATAAATAATCCAGCTGTACTTAAGAATATGTAAAGCAAATAGTCATATGCAAGTTTCCAAGCGTTCTCATTTTGCTGTGAATGAATTTTCTGTTATGGCAGTTAGTATAATAATTAGTCCGCTTAGGATATGACACAAGGATATGTGCTGCCAATACAGTATTTCAGATGCAGCAAAATTTGCACACTTAGGAGAACTGCAAATAACAAGACATTTGAAATTTTATTGCAATCAAGGTGTCAATATGTGTAAATATTTACTTCGCTCTATTTTATTTATTTATGCATATAATATGTTACATAATAATTTTATTGATTAGTCGTTTACACATAACAAAGATATTGCTAATGTTGCCATTACAAATTTTCACAAATTCTTGTCACCTGCTCAATACATACAGACTTAATGATTTTTAAACACTATACACACATTTTATATAGGAATTAATCTAACAGTACATAGTAATTATTTATGTAGTCCAGTGTAAGTTTTTCTTGCATAAGTTAAATGCATAGTTTCACATTTTATGAAGAACTAAATTGCATTAGCATTAAACATGTGTACAATAGTAGACCTTATAAATACTAGGAATACATTCACAATTGCTGTTAGTTAGTGTCATATTTATTTAAAGGACAACAATTATTTCCGATTTTATTTTGCGGCGACGTTTTTGTTGTAAGTTTAGCTTATTGTTAGGGTTACATTAAATTGCATGTACTTTTATGCTATAAGTAAGACAAATATCCCAACTAGTAAATTATCAGCCTTCACATAAAATGTAACATTGTTAACATAAGATAAGGGGAGTGAGATTTTAGTGGAACAGTGGTGTTCTTTTCTGTCGTGCCCTATGTAGTATATAAGTACATATACAGCTATCCACGAGTGAAATTTAAACAGTGGAGATATACAGAGGATACGACTTACATAAGTATCTTTTAGAAATGAAGTATACTTCATATCTGTAATATGTTTACTTCTCTAAATATTTGATCGTGAAGAATAGTAAGTGTTTTAGTAAATAAACATTAAAAACAAATATAATGGAAGAGATTTGTAACTGAAGTAGGGGTCAGAGCAGCTAAAAGTGCTATTGGAAGACCTGTCCCTCATGTATAGTTGCATCGCCTTTTTTTCAAACAGACTCGTTTTAAGCTTATCTATAAATATGGAAAGAACACTCTCTGGTTTGGGGATCTAATCTTAAGTTAACACTATTTTATGTAGTTCTATGTACCTTACTGTACTGAAGTTGCGCACGGCACTCTTATCTTAGTAATCCATTACGACACTTGTTCTTACCCGTTTCATGATTCATTTGTTAAAACTGAAATTTTAAATATAGGTTATTTTATACCTAAGGTTTCGTCCAGTATAATTTTATTCCTATTGATTACCAAAAACCGGAGGTACTTGAGGATTACTTGAATTACGATATAAATATCTATCTGTTTGTTTTATAGAATTGTATTACACCACTATACCACGTTGCAGCCGAGACTGACGCAGCAAGCATCTCTATCTTTCAGTTCATTGTAATACTGTATTGTGCATTCGTAAGAATTAAATGGATTTAGGCTAACTCATACTGCACTGCAATTAAGAATTCTTTTAGAAGAATAAGGATCCCAGGCAAGAATAGAAATCAGGATTGAAGTTGGTTCTGTTAGCCTTAGTCTTATTTGGTCTACTTACATCAACTATAGTCTCAACATAGGCTCAAAGCAAGTAGACGACTCAAAATCTCTCGAAACTGCCGAAACTCATATTTATGAAGTCTGACTACAATACTATACAATTCTTTCCTACTTAGCATAATTTTCATTCACAAAAAACAACTTACTGTTACACATAGTAGAGTGTTGCAATGCAAAAGTTGCAATTTTTTTAATGCTTTGCAGTTTGCATTTCTCATTTCCTGATAATTGTTTAACAATGGCTTGACTAGTCTTGCAGTGCTTTACTTGCATGACGTGTGATACCTTTCAAGTTTTAACACCACAGAAGCATCATGGTATTAAAAATGTTTCCAGTCACCCCATAATGTTATTGGATTGGGAATTCAATCTTCATTTTTTCCTAAGTGCCAATGCAAATGGGAACAGTTCCGCATCCAACCAATGTTAATGTATTGCAATGAGTATGTGTATATTTACTTCTTGGGTTACTTATAATACACAGGCTTAAGATGCAGGCTGCAGTTGACAGTCTTTATAATTTAATATAATACAGTATATACTTTCAGTGAGTTGGAATTTGCTTGTCTCGTATCGTATATTTACTCCTCATCCTTGATAGTTCACTATTTACACTGAAGTTATTAGGTTTTGTCAAGCATGGTCTGTCTGGCCACCTTAGTTAGGGTCAGGATTGCCTGTCTATCATAACTTTTAAATGTAAATTGGGAATATACAGCAGTACGGCTTCTTTTCATACAATTATATTATTGTATAGGTACCATTCAACTAACCTATCTAATTTTTTAAGCGTTTATTTAACTTCGTATACGTTTTTAGACAAATCATTAATTCTATAATACATGTGATTCCTCTCCTGTTTTCTTTATGATGATTTCATTCACCTTACAGCTGCAATTTACCTTGGCTATTTAATGTGTAGTGATTAGTAGATACCAATTCTTCTAGCCGTAGTGTGATTCAATCCTTCTCTTAGCTTTTGGTAGGAAATACCATTTACTGTAATACTATAAATATAAATGAAAATCTAATTTCCATAAATTATCCTTAATCAATGATTGCAAAAAATACCGCCTATATTAGAAATAGTAATACCCAGTATTAAATTTTGAATTTTGCCCTAGTTGTCACTAATTAAGTGAACTGAAAATACTAGACAAAGATTTCATTGGCACCATTAAGTAACACATCTATTATTGAACGTCTCACAGTGCTCCTGTAATGCAAAGTGCAATGCCTTGAAGCAATGTATGCATACCTGATTTAATGATGAGTAGGGAACTCTTGATGAGATTATTGGTATTTCGTTAAGGGGAATTGCATTTCATTCTGTATTTAGTTAGTGATCCTATAGATATTAGAGTCCCTTGCAAGACTGCTATTATTTACATCTGTGTTGCAGTCATTATTGATACACGCAGTACATAATATTTCTAGATATTATTATTTATTTGCAATTTATTTATTTGTGTGGAATTGTATTGGGTTAAGTATAATAATTCCACAACAATCGTATACAGTGAATGAATTTTTGTATTGGTGAATAGGAAATTTATTTATCAATGTGTTATTATGTAAAATTATCGATGTTAGTATTTAAACATATTTACAGATACATTGTAATCCTAATGTGCATATTATTATGCTTGACGCTTCATTAAACTTTACATACCTTAGCATAACGGATTATTGTATTTACTATAATAAAGAAATCAAACACTTTACAATACGCTAATATGATATCCTATGTAGTTCTGAGACTTTTTATGAAGAAAAATGTGAAAATGAAGTAAAATAGTACAATATAAAGACAATTAACTTATAAGAGGCAGAGCTATTGTACTATGTCACCAAACTTAGGCTTGAGCTAAATATTATGTTTCATTCCAACTGCCTGGTAACATAAATTTCCTGTAACACTAATAGATATCTTAGTTTTAAGTAAGAATGTCTCTATTTACGATGTAATCATTTATGCGTGTTCCTTCTTACTTAATTACCTTGTACTAATAAATAGGTAGAGTAATAATGCAGAGCAAGTCAGAAGGAGGAGGAGAAAGCTTGACTTTATGCCTACACGTCTGTCTGTACCTACGACGGAACGAGTTGTCTTGATTGATGCTCCCAATATGAGTTAGACAGGCATATTAAAATGCATTAGAGTCATAATTTAGTTAGAAGGAACTGAAGGATCTGTCACTCAACAAATTAAAGTTCACCAGAAAATAAACCGAGTCGAGTTTTCCCTACCTTACCGAAAACCATTGGACCATAATGCCTACCACCGCTATATACACAAGTACGTTACCTATAATAGGTTTCCAATGTAATTATAAGTTAAACGAAATAAAGGAGATTCTTATATTATTATACTAACAAGTATACTGAATGAATTTATGTATAGAAATTACAAATAAAGTTGCATAAGGTTTACTAGATAGGTGAATGCTAAATAGTAAATATTAGTGGTTAGTGTTGGTTAAGACTTTACCTTACGTTATGTTAACGAACAGAATGGTGTACATAGAACAATGACAGTTTGTTAGTTAGTAGTTAGCTATGTAGGTACTCAGTAACAACGAACATCCCATTTCCTGTTTATTTTACAATGAACGTTGCTAATTGAATTGTTCTAACAACTAACATTCTCTGGACTGAAAATATGTATTTTAATTTCCCGAAACTAATTAAGGTAGGAATAATATTCAATTTTAAGAGCCTTCCACTGTACACGATTTCCAATCTTGCTGTACACATTCCATGCCATACATCATCATCATCTTCTTCTCCTTTGTTCCTGAAACTTTATTGGTATTGGGCTTCTTAGAATTACAAGCATGGGTCAACTCGACTTATTAACACTAAGAGGAGATGGAATGACTATTGAACATTTTGCTACGTTGCCGTTCGTTGAATGAGTTGCTGGTGGGACTGATGAGAAGAATGTGGTTGGTGATGATTTAGCGTAGATGGGCTCATGGACTGCAGTTTAGGGGATACCGAATTGTTGTTGATCGGAGGTGTCACCGTGTTGTTGTTCGTTCTGGAGTCCTGGCTGCTACAAAAAAACATTTCCATGAAACATTAAAAACTATATTATTATGCTGTTTTTACTATTCTTAGTTAGCATAGATATTTATTTTCTAGCCCAGCTTAACCTATAATTTGCTTTCTTCTTAGTTTTTGCAACAACTAAGAAGCAACTATACGTCGATTTCGATTTGAAATTGTTATATGCAAGAAAACAAAATACATTTTTACTCTAGAACAATCGTTAAAATATAAATATATAGATAGTTTGATTTTTTTGAAGGATGGATACATGCTTTTCAAAAAAATATTATAAGATGCAACCATATATAATGGAAGTAACATTATGCAGTGGTTAGTAAAGCAATATTTGCATACAATAGAATAAATACTTTGCACTAGGTATTTCGACTTTTACAACAAAACACAGATAGTGCAAAGAGAAATTATTGACTTGCCTTCGTAGTAGGGCGAGATTCCCAGGACTGTATGCCATGTTAGCAAAAACCATTCGCTCCTCGTAGTCATATTCGCACAGAATTTTATTTTCGCAAAGGTAGAACCGATCCCCGACGCAAAATCTAAACAGTTATTAAATAAAAATTGTACTTGCTAAATATGTATATGCCAATGAACATAAATCAATATATTAATCAAATAATTCCTGGAGTTAATCATACTGAGATTTGAGATGTAAAGTTTAACCCTGCAACCTATTTAATTTAAGTGTCGAAGTATATGTAAACTCTTCTATGCGAGTCAAATGAATTTCCTAAGTTCTAAGATTTACAATCGAAGAATTGTATATAATTAAAAATAAATTAAAAATAATTAAAATTGTATAGAAAGAATATTAAAGTATATATTAACCTGTGATTGCATTGTTGACAGGCAAAACACTCAAGGTGGTAGACGTTATTCCGAGCCCTCATCACCATCTCAAACGCAGGAATGACTTTGGAGCAAGCCGCACAATAGCCAGTATTACCGAATAATCTGAATTCAAAAAATAAAAATATATATTATAAGTGTCATCATATGCATGCATTTTATTAGCATTTTCAAGGACATATTTATTCGGGCAAGTAGAACTAACATCATTGCTATTTAAAGATATTTATGCCAAAATAATATAATCAGCCACACACTGTCGACAGTAATCAAATGAATAGTCAAACTAACCAAATTAAATAAACATTAATTAATACTGTACTTTACTGATATTTATCAAAATAAAAGGTTGTGTAAATGTGATATACTAATGACGGAAACAAAGAATGAAAAAGGAATACTAAATATAAATGGATAAATACATAGAAAACTACCTGCTGCTTTGAAATAAAAGTATTTGTAATGAAAGAGACCACTACGAGGCTAGGCTAGATGATGGGCGTTCTTTTTTCTCGTTCCTTTTTACATTACATTCATCTATACCTAGTTTCAATGAGACTACTGCAACCAAATTATGGAAAACTGGTTAGCTAAATTATAAATAGCTACCAGAGAATGGGAGTAATATGGTTAGGTATGTATATGGTGAAAGTTGAAATGCCGACTTTGAATCTGAACTACAATTACCTAAGTGCCTTAAGTTTGTGCGGTAGGAACGAGAAGTAGACTAGCATCTGCAGACACTAGTTTAGTTGAAGTATAGCTAAATAAATAGCTAACGATAAGTTAGCTCCCTCCTCTTTGACTAACTACTGTGTACCTTAACTATTATGTGCACAATGTCAATACATTCTTAGTTTGCTACATTGTATTTGTATTGCCCTTTGTATTGTATAATATGATAAGTAAGATGTGAGTTAACAATAAGTTCATATCGAGACAGTATGTGTAGGTATATACATAAATATATAAGAGGAGTGGATGTTCAGATAGGTAAAAGGAGTTTTGTGTGCCTAAAAGCTAATTAGCGAAATAGGTCGTTTAGACGAAACCAAACGAACCGAAATGAAGGGGTGCGAGAGAAAGTCTGATTAAAGAGACTGTGGACGGACGGTTTGGTCTGTTAGTGAGTGAGCTCGGGTCGGTTAGGACCAGACGGGTGGGTGGGTCCCATCCGTTAGTTACATATTACTATATAGTTATATAGAGAGTCCAACGAACAAACCGGAGTGAACCAAAGCAACGGAACTCAACTCCCCCCTCAAAAAACCAATTCAGATTTACATAAAGTAATTGCTGAATTGCTACACATTGAATTCATTTTCTAGCTCTTTATTCACATCGTGTTTTTGACAGTGAGTTATTGTACTTGTGAGTTTTCAATTAGTTTGTTTACGCTCCCGTAAAAATTCCACTTTCCCCATCTCTTTTAATGAAAGAATAATAATAATTAAGCTCTTTAAAGCTTGACGTATTATATCTATCCAGCGGCGCTCATTTTTCTGCACTAATTGAACCCAGAAACTAAATCCTTCCGCTACTCTCGCCTCCTCTCATTGTCAGTCCGTATTCGCAAGAGAAGCCAAGCCGAGGTTCCAGCCCAAACCAAACCAGCTACGCTTTCTACTACTTCTTCAACTACTTATACACTTTTCTCCATTCTCTCCTAACTTTCAACTACTACAAACTTATTATATTAGTTAGTACCTAGTTTACTTTTATACTATTTACTATCTATTACATACATATTTACATTCATTCATTCATACACACAGAATTTTACAACTGTAACCACTTCTCAATTTATTCCAACTCTTTTCAGCTTTCTCTTTACTCTAATGCTGTATAATCCTAGTCTACATTTCTACACAACCATCAGAATATACACATATTATATCTGAATATGTACTATGTAAGTACACTACCATCATTTGCAGATTCCTTGGGCTTTGAATCTTTTCATTGTAATTATTAATATACGCACATTGACAATGATGGAACAAATACCACCGACTATCAACGAAAATGAATGCCTACGCTAGAATAGTTACCTGTGTTACTATCCTTTGATTGTATTTGAATGCACTATATGGTACAAACCAAGGTAAGCTAAATAAAATTAATTAAAACAATGTAGTTCTCTCACATTTGGGAGAGCATTAATATTTTGTGACTGTCCAATTAGTGCAACAATTACTTCTATATTTTTGTCACAAGAGCTAGGTATTAGTAGTATACGAAAAGAAAATGTTATATTTGAAATAAAATAAATATCACGCAGACAAAATTATTTTGATAGGCAATGCTATATCAATGGTAAGATGGTAAAACTGTTCAGAGCTACGGAAAAGGTTGTTTGATTTTGTCCTAATCATTGCTTTCCTCATGCCTATTTTTCATGAGACCTTTTTTCGATTTCCTTGTTTCTTACGTTCTCAAGATGTTCCCCAAGAATTTTAATGCCTGCTTGTTGTCTGCAACTTGAAGTGTCTGTTTTTGCTTTGTTATCGCTTCCTCCCTTTACCCTGCATTCGTCTTGTCTACGCCTGTCATCTTAATATCTCATCCTCTGCGACTATTAGCACCTTCTTCTAAAACTAATTATTTGTCTCAAATCTATCTAAACATACCATAAATATCTAGCATACCTAATATATACCAATTAGAAGCCTAATCTCGTATACACAACTGAATTGAAGAGCTTTTATCAATGACTATATTTTTAGACTATATTTACTTATATTTTTAGTTCAAAGCACTTTTTGTAGGACATATTCAACTGAACCTTGGTTTCGAAGCCTGATTACATCACTAGATATCCAGAAACTAGAATACACACATATTCTGAATGCAAAACGCTTATATTAATTTTCCTTGACAGCTAGCAATCCTAGCTTCTTCCTTATTGCTAGTAAATACTTATAGTAGCTAAGTCAACTCACTATTTGCATAATGAAAAACATAAAGCATTCTGAATTCTATTGTACGGCTAATCATTATTATTCACAATTGGCTGAAACAAATGTAATTTCTTATCTGATAAAGTTTGCCGTGGATGGAAGTACACATTGAGATACATGAGATTATCGAACTAATGGTAACAAATATAGTTTTTGACTAACTGAAATATTTGTAGTTATAACGCGTTTTGATCAACTTATTAGATTTGAGTATTCCAAGAGAACATTGCCCAATCCCAATATTTAACTTTTATTTTCCAAGAGGATGCAGGATAAAATACAGACAATCAAATTTTCTTCTTTAAAAATATATTTTATATCTAAATTTATTTATATCCCCTAACAGCTCAGTAAGTTGCTCTATTTATTAAGGAATTGTGTAACCGGACGCATCAGCTAAATTAAAAGATTGTGTACGGTGAATGTAAATACCTATATGGCATCTAGGTGTGCAGAGAGAGCAGGAATAATTAGCGGTATGCATAAATAACTATGTTTAATAAAAAGGTTTAAATGTTCAATAGGCAAACATACTACTTATTATCCAAATATACACAACATCTAATTACTAAGGGAACTCAGTCCACTTAATTTAGAGAAGTGAGTCATTTATTTATGTAGACATATTTATCCAGACGCCCACTGGATATGAATAGTTAGTTAGTGTTACAGTGTATGAGAAGTGAATTGAGTAGGTAGATTAATTAGCGAAAGAGAGAAATGAGTTGGCAAGACAAACCTTAGGTAGTCACGTTTGCACAAAATCAGATTTGCTTTTGTGTAGAGCGTGGAGCCGACTTCTCCCAACCGACAGTCACAGCAGCCGCACTTCAAGCAGTCTTCATGCCAAAACATGTCAAGTGCCTTGAGGAGAAAGCGATCCGTGATCCGTTTTCCGCATCCAGCACACTCATTAGTTGTGCCCGAGTGTCCAGATCCAGTCTCTCGTTGATGTCGAGCCCCAATTGTGATTCCCATGTCACCGTTTGTCATGATCAGTCCATCTGTCCAGAGAAAAACAAAAATAAGTAAACTACATTTAACATTGCATTATAAAACATAAATAGACGTACTGTATATACCCTTTTACAACAGGGTACTAAACTAAGTATAGTAAGGGTAAGGGCACGAGGAAATACTTATTGTCACGATTTTGAGTGACATATTGCAAAACTCTTGTTAATTTCGTAGACATGGGGGCAGGAGGAGTGGAATGTCAACCAGCGGCAAATAAGGATCACGATCACTCAACCAAACCAACAAAGGAGAAAGCTAATCTACTAAACAACATACAAGGCAAGGGAACAACAACTTAGTGATGTGTCGGAGTGAAACGTTTACATGGCCAGGCATTATAATATTATTAGCTATATGTCTACCCTCCCCTACCACCACCATCCTACTCTACTTATATCTACTTTACTGTGTGGGAAGAGAGGAAATTGAAAGAAAGATGAAAGGAACGAAACCTAAATATTGCCTTACTGATATTACGTAAATTGCGTTCTAATAGTATGTCATATCATATTATTACATCAATAGACACACAAATGTACGAGCGAGTAGATACACAGGCAGTGGGATAGATAAAATATTTGTGTTGCTTTTCAATACGAAAATTTTGATCTCGCTCACTGCGCATTTAGACATTATTTATGTAATTAAATACAAAAATCCTTTTTAATAAAACACAAACAGCTAATTAGAGTAAATAGAATCATTTAGCAAGAATTACTGGACGCTGCTTACGTGATTCAGTTAAGTGCGTACCACAGTCACAGTCTATTCGAATTAGGTAAAAGTTTATTGCATGACGTGTATCTATTTGTATTATTATGTATTATCTACATACCTTGGTTAGCGTTACATAAACAGATTTGTGTTTATGTACGCATGTTTATCTACTTTAGTTGCCCTAGCCCTACAGAAGTTAGGCAGAACTAAATAGTACATACATAATATATAGTAGAAGAATGAGAGTATTATTATTATTATTAAATGGGAGAAGGAGCATAGCGATATAGTAAGGAACGGATTGGGTAAACGAAGAAAGGTAAAGGAAAGCAAAGGAAGAAGAAAAGGGAAGCCATTGTATCAAGTGATAAGTGAGATGCCGGAAATGACAGTGTGCGCTCCACGGAAAATTTGACAGTTTAGAAGACGATGATGAGAGCTCTCATGCCTCCAAGCTGTGCACATGAGTCCTGATGTTATAAATCTGGAAAGAGGCAACTTACATATAAGTATGGGTAATATCCGCTTTGGGAAAACAACATGCACTTGAGGAAGACGTGTATTACCCATGCAATGCTCTCTCAAGTCATTGCTCTTCTCTCCGTGGCATGGCCTGGCTTTATAGCCAATCCTCTTCCTTTCTCTACATATTCTCTGTCTCATCTCATCCTCTTTCTCCCCTATCCTACCCACCATATCTACACTAACTATTTACCTGTTTCTCCTTTATACACACAGAGACATCTCTCATATACCTATGTACTCCTACATTTAATCTTCCTAATAATATTATCCAAGATTGTCAATATTTACGCAACAGCATACCGATAACCCAAATTCCAGTCTTTTGTGTACAAACTCATTTGTGTACGCAGATAAATACAAATGAAATACACTTAATTGTATGTGTTTATATCTATATAAGCAAATCGTACGGATTTAGTCGCATAGACATTCACGCATCTATGCATAACTATTTATGTAGTTAATTGTAAATTTCAGCTTCAAAAAGATTGCCAAAAATATCAAAAAAATTGATACGGATGTAATGCGGTATATGATACGCTTAAGAATTCTCGTATCTCATAAAATGTGTCATAAATATTACTACACAATGTAGGACATATCTAAAAGCCAATTTATTATCAACGAGTTTCCTAAAATATCCTTTAAGCAAAAAATTACCACAAAGCCTTCGGCTACTATGTTACTGCATTTACGAATTCAATAATAATTACATTTATCCATTTACTTTACCCACCACTGAAAATGCCTATTTCCTAAATTGAACAGAATACCCTCTTAAAGTCATGTTTCTATATTATAAAGCATATATGTTTAAGAACAGACAGAAAACACGACTGCTTTTCGTTAAGTAACTCAAATAAATATGCAATGCCTTCTTATATCGTCTAATGAATAAACTACCTCTAATTCAATGTGGCCTTTCCTTTTACATGTATGAATTCAGTTGAAATCTCATTAGATCCTTGAGTCTAATATGAAACGGATATATTAATTAAAGCGAAAGTAGAGCAGCGTGAAATCTGAGGGGGATCTGTAATTGGTCTGCTCCTGAGACTTGAGGTCTAATACAAAAAGTAGAGCAGCGACAGCGATTAATATCATTAGTCTCCAGATATATTCTTTCAATAGAATGGCATTCAGTACCTCGTGAATGTGTAAAAAGAAGACATTTGACATAATTTAAGACATAGGTTACATGAGTTTGTAAATGTGCGTTATTCATTTAGGCGCAAATAATCGGGTGTACATAAAACAAAGCGTTATTAAGAAAAGATGGAGAAAATGACATGAAGGAATTACATTATTAAACGTGTCTGGTTAAAAGTAAATAAGCTTACATAGGCCACTGTCTAAATACTTGGAATTTACTTGTTACAGAAGAATAATACAATATTAGGGCAAAATACGTAGTAATAGAAAGTAGAAGGAACGAAACAAACGAACGCTCCGTTAGTTTTGCTATGGTAGATCTGTCTCTCTATCTACGTGGATGTAATAATAGTGCGAGAATGTGAAGTTCACATTGTGAACTATTACTATTGGTTTCGCTGGGATGGGTGAGTAGAAAGGAAGGAAAGGAATGAAATGTACGGCAGACGAGTGAGACAGGGACAGGACAGTTCACATCAACATCAACTCGAGTCAAGCGAGTGCGTCAAGTGAAAGAAATTGTATAAAATAATATAGGGAGTTAGTGAGAATAAATCTTTCGTCTAGCTACCTACGCAATGTCCCTATTATTTAGCAGACACAAATGTATGTTGGTACTTACTTATTATAGGAATACATGGTGATATATCACGTATATCTATATATTCAATATATTTTCTATTATCTACAGCTATTCTATTAGTATTTTTACAACTAAATAAGAAATTGTTATAAGTTTAATAATATGAGGTAAAGTTTAGCTATAGTATAGCAAGTAATTATATTGTCAGTTTTATTTGTAGTTTTTCTATCTAAAGTGTGCCGAGTACGTTTGTAAGAAGGAATGATACTATAGTTACACACAGTATAAGAAAATGTAATATAGTAGTTGTGTTTGTTAGAAGCAGGATGGAAAAGGAGAAAGTAGAGCAAAGGGAGAGTTGTAGAGGAAGGAACTGGCTGGATGGAAGGAAAGAGAAGATTGAAGGCTGGAAGATCAACAGTGATGTGATGTGGACTGGAGTATTAGAGTGGGAGAAACAAAGTGAGTTCGGTGTGCAGAAAATCAGTCAGTTAATGCGATTAAGTTGTCGTATTTTCTTTCACTGGCTCACTTTATTGGAAAAGTGATCTTTTCCATCTCTTTTATTGCTTCTTTTGACCGAAAGTTGGACAAAAATTTGTTTGTTTTCCCAAGGAAAACCCTATTCTCTGGAGAAGAAACCAACTGGTTGCAGCAAACAAAGGTCTTTTAACAGATCTCATTAAAAATGTACGTGGCACGTGTGGCTGACTCTTTCTTTCTCCCAACCAACTCCTTAGTCTCCTGTACAGAATGTCCGTAGGAGCTCTAGGCCCAGTGAGTGAGTGAGTAAGTGCCTATGTTTAGTTAGCTACATTTCTGTACGGGGCGGGATACATACTTACAGTTATATATTTCTTTCGTCCTGACAAAATTCCAATTGTTCCATTGCATTGAGCTGAGCCAAGTCGCGCTAGGGCAAGCCAAGCCAAGCCAAGCTAGAGAGGCCAAGCGATTTGACATCTTAGATGGAACACGTCTCCAGGTTTACTACTTCTCCCTTTCTTTCTCTCTATTCTTCTTTTCTCTAGTTAACTTCAGATTTTCATGTCACTACAGCAGTCAGAAAAATGTCTTTAACTATTGTAATCGTTTCCCGCAGGTAAAGCTACTTACACAGGGTTATGCTTACCTACTTACTTAGTCTATACATATATTTATTATGTCCTATATCCACAGCAAGTAGAAATAGGTACCGTAAAGACTTTATTATAAGCCTTAGTCTTCTAAAGACAAGAGGAAAGAGTACCCGGGTTATATCATAATACACACAGAACTCTATCCCAGAAAAATACTTGTAATTTGTATTATCTCCCAAAATTATGGTCAGCAAAATGTGCATTAGGGAACATTTGTAAATGTTAGTTGCGCAAAATTGTTTGTACAATTCAATAAAGCCGTCCATAAAAGTAGAACTCTCAAAATGGAAACTTATTGATATTTTCCACTAAATAGTTTCTATAGAAAGCATTAACTTAACGTCTTGTACAGATAGATTGATGTTGCTAATAGCAGATCTGCTGGAGTCAATAAAACTGCTACGGTATCTAAGGATAGAGTAAAAGTAGCGATGTAGCTATCTATCAGTACATATCCCATGGTTCATTCCGTTATAACAATGTACCTTAAGTATTTATTCTACGTAGTTTGTTAGGTCGTTTGATGTAGTTTCTCTATCTAACTACTAGGTAATGTGGGTTGGCTGGACATCGCATTTCTAAGTTGGGTAAGTGTTTTTTATGAGATTGCAATGAAAAAGAAGCTGAAAGTGATTGTGTCGAAAAATAATAGGAAAAAGAGTGATTGTGAGTGTTTAGATTTGGTGAGTGAGGGAGAAGGAGGAATGGAACTATAATAGTTTAGTAATATAGGAAAGAGGGAGAGGAGCTCCAGTCCACGAAAGATGAAAGAATGAAGAAGAGGTGGATGTTGATACTGGATGGATGGATGAGACTCTTCCAGAGACTGAACGTCGACACAAGGAAAATGAAATGAGATTGGTACATACAGCAAAGGTAGGTATAGTGCCTGGGTAGGTAGTAGGTACCATTAGTGGATGAAAGGTGAAAGGAAATAATGATTCTAAGTCCTTTAAAGGATTTTTATTTTGTTGGGTGGAAAAACGCAATATATTGGCTCTGTCCTAAAAGAAGTGAGTGGAGGAAGGCGGAGAGGACCCACGATCAGGGTCGTGTAGTGTACTTAACTAGGTAACTTAAACTTAACTAACTATATCTACAATGTATATAAAATAAAGTATGAATGTACAAGACGGACGGAAGGAGATCCAAAACCGGACGAAATAAAGGAATAGCGAAAGAGAAGGGAAAAGGAGAGAGGAGCATAGACTTACACACTTAACACAAAATACAGCAGGGAGGCAAAGGCAAAAGGAACATAGTGTTCTGTAATGTAAGGAGAATAAGAGGAAGACAGGCGGAGAAGCAGACGAGGGCAGGGAAGGCAATGTTAAATGCATAGTGTACATAGCTGACATAGTAGGTAGGTTTGTACCTATGCAGTGTTATGTAACAGAGATGTGAAAACATTTTCTCATGTCTATATTGTAGAATATAAACGTATCACAAGGCAATTAATCACAGTAGCCCGCACTTGACGTTTCATTAGCTCGTCTCTTTTCGTTTTCCCAGATTTAATTAACATTGCAACGGTCGAACAAACTTTCGCCAAACCCGGTTGGATCTTTACTCAACTTGTTTTGACGCTTGTATTTGCCCATTTAACACTTGAGCTTCCACGAACAGCTCATTCCATCCTATTGTATCACTACGTATAACCATACATACATATTTATATACATACTACGCACCTACTTATGTACATACAAAGGAAATAAGACCAAACCAATGCATTGCCAACCAACTATGCCACTATTTACATACCACTCTGTGCTACTATGTACTTATAGTATGTTATGTGTATATGTATAAGTCCTTTCTCCATAGAAAATAGAGTAACCTAAGTAGACAGCAGCTACATCGTTTACCTATTCCCTTTTACAAAGTAGCTACTAGACTCTACATGTATTTGTACGTGTCTGTGTCTTCCCAATCTTTCTCATATTTTCCCTAACAACCTATTGCATTACACCGTAATATAGTTACTGCGGTAGTTTCTATCTAAATACACATAAAGATACAATATTAATGTACCTACTTATTTAAGTTAGTTAGGTATATACTATATAGTTGATATTATACAAGGGAAAGTAGACACTAGTGTGGTGTGCTAGTGGAATTAGTAATAGCTTTAGTAGTAGGACCACTACTATACCAATATCCTCTTTTAGCCAGGCAAGTCTAGAGAAATTCACTTGCGTTCAGTTAATCCTATAGATCTGACTTCACTTAAACTGTATTAGAATATACTACCAGACGATGTATTATAGTACACTCTCTCTTTTCCCTTAGTTTATATATTTACAAAATACCATCTCCATAACATGGTATATAATCCCATGTAATTGTATGTACCTAGGTAACATAATAATATAATAAACCCAGTTAAACGGACCCAACATCCCGTTAACCAATTTTCTTCATCGTTTTGCTTGTGATACACTTATATATTCAATCAATTCCTATGTATAATCATTTTATATTAAAGTGGCGTACCATGCAGTTTCCTTCTCACTACCTAACTTATCAAAATATTAAATGTAAACAGCTTATAAAGTAACCATGTATGAAAATACTTGTACACAACAATTGCAAACACGTCAACCATGTAACTTGCCATATGATTCTAGCTACTTTTACAAATGAGCATTTTATGATGTTACTACGCTAAATTAACTTTCTCATCATCGCTGTTCCTACCAATATGTCGGAATCCTATATACAGAGTGATAGAGAACGCTATTAGGAATAAACATTCCAATCATTCGATTTTGATTGTTCCGAAAAAATACCCAAAGCTAAAAAATAAGCCAATTCAAAAAAATCCTATCGGCAATTATATCTAGTTCCAAAGTGAAAATCAAACAAGTGCTGTAAAACGCAAATTTGAGAATTTCATAACACTAACCGTAAATTGGAAAATTAAGACGTAAATTAAATTAAGAGCATTCCACACAACATTATAATAATGTACCTTGTATTGTTCTTATATTTGCTATGGAACTCCATACAAATTAAATAGGTATATCAGAGTATGAGCATACACCATATATTGTGCAGCACTGCACAATATATGGTGTATGGAGCCCATTATTTACTTAGATGTTTTATAATTTATATAACTACCTACCTAGCAGATAGCTTGAAAGTCAATAAAGCTGTAATTAATTAACTTTTATGCTTTTACTACAAACAAAATAAATTTCCCGGCGATCTGTAAACAAACAACATGTCTGCTATATATGTAGTTCTATTTTTGATAAATAGACATATAGTTGAACTAATTTTCAGCAATGAAAAGGAAATGAAAAATAATTATTGTAATTTACTACTTTTAGTAATGAAAATGACTTAAAGCAGCATATTGAAATCCCTTTGTAGAAAGTGAAAGTAGCTAACCAAACCAATTACTGAAATTATTAAAACACAAGAGCTGCCTACGGCATTTTTAAACTACAGGAGCGTACCTACTTAATTACTAACAATATGTTCATATCACATCGCGAATATAATTTTGCTTGGTATTCTATAATATACTGTTGTAGCTTTTATAATCATATTGTTTGCATTCTGCCTAAATACTTAAAAATATTCGATCCTTCAATAATTTAATTATCGTAGAGCTACACTCTATTAAAGTAATGTAGATCAGATACATACTCCACATATCTAAATAACATTCCTTCGTTGAGATATTTCTAATTAAGAGAGAAAGCAACCGTGAGTGAACAAAGTCTCAGATAAAAATGATCACTACAGTTCAGGTACGTACAGCAATATACATAGGTGGATCAATGGAAGTTAGGATTTTAGAATGGCAGATTCTGCACGTATTTAGAAGCTGGAGGGCATTGGTGGCGTAATTAAAATTTTGGAATAGTATACAAAATTGCTTTATTGAGTAATCATAGCAGATTATTATTGGGAAGATGAAAAGAAACGCGATGCTTTGCTAAGATGAAAGCAAGGCTAGCCAGAATTGATTAGATGATACTCATAACTAGTTAGTGAAATAAAGTACCTATACATAAATCCACTTAGCAGGTAAATACTGATTACTTAGTAAATAGGAATTTCTGTTCTACCAAAAAGGATACCTAACTATGTTATCGAATCCAAACCCTACCATACCAAACCATACCAACGCAGACCAGGAATTCATCCAAACCCACGTAAAAGATAATTTGATGGAAATGGACGATCTCTCCTCTTGAGCTCCCATTGTATCTCATAACGTCCTTAGCACATAATATGAATGAATGTAGTATATCTCTTAGTCATTCCCGCTATTGTAGCCAAAGTAATTTAATGCTAACACACATGAAAGAACGCGCATATTTTCTATCGAATTGTTTGCTCGTTATGTACAATGTAAGCAATAATTAAATACCTTTACTCTGAACTGGGAGCTAACTAAGCCTAAGTAAGTAAGCTTATGCCAGGTGAAAATGTAATTAGTGCATTCACAAGAATTTCTTCCTAAAGTAGGCAAAGGAATGCTTTGCTGTGGGCATTTACTCTCTCCTCTCTCTCTCTATGAATAAATAGAATGTCCTATAGAACAGAATGCTCCTATGCTATAGACATACACATTTAGTACATATCTATTTATAATGCTGAAAGTAAAGGACAAAATGAACAGATAATCACTTGAATGCTTTCTCTGCTTCCCTGTCAGATCTATTTCCTTTCCCCGCTTTCTATCTCCTCTGCCTGCGATGGGTGAGTGCCCCCTCTACTTTCTCCATTTACAGATAAAAAGAATTTTCAAGACATTTTTCTTCCACCAGGAAAACCAATAGTATCATTGCTTTACTTTTATTTATTGAGACTGCATATTTTCTTGACGCGTAGTTTCTATCGTCACCTTCGGGGCAAACAACAACAAAATGCGAGTGGGTAGCAACAGTAGCGAGCTAATTATAATTAGATAGCGAACTTATTCTCAATCTATATCATTTAGTATAAAGACACCATTTATTATTTATCGGAACAGGAAGTGCGGATAACGCCCAATTATTATCTACATACAATGCAGTATATAATTAATAAATTAATCGTAATCAGTCTACTTTTACCGTATGGCCTAGTTTTTGTTGAACCAATTAACTAAAAGAAATATTTCCGGATATTTACTTTCACCTACAAAATAACACGCTAATTATTTACTTTATAGAAAAGTAACCTAGCATGTTGATAGAAGAAATGTGATATTTTGTCTTCCGTCGTGGGAACAAAACTTAACGAAGTCAAGTTAACAGAGAAAAGAGCCCCATGTTCTCAATTATGTAGTACGGTACCTGTCTAGCTTCAAACTATTGTGTGCCTACTGCCTACTTTACTGATGTTGGTAGAATTATGAAGAGATTCGAGTAAATTTGGTACACGAGTGCTTAAAGCGTTATATTATTATGTAGTAGTAAGCAACAGTAGCAGCAGTTTTACTCTGCTAAATAGGAGGTAAATATATGGCAGTATAGTATGGTATGTATAGGCATAGGCATAAGGAATGGGAAAGTGCAAGTACAAAGAGTGTATTATATTGTGTGTCTTGAGGATTGTGAAAAGTGTCGATTTTCACAATAATGCAGTGAGTTTCGTGTGGTGGGTCCCGAGTGGAACTCTCTTTCTCTCGCCACTCTCAGTCAGTCCTCTTACTCACTATCATCAACTAATATTGCATTTGGCGCTTGATCAAAATGCCTTTTGTGCCTTTAATCTTGTTTCTTTGTAGCCACAGTTGAGCCAGCCACCGACCACATTACACTGATGTGATATGCCAGTTACTTCTTTACTGTGCCCGTTCCTTCCCAATGCTAAATGTACATGCCTCTTCTATTCTCCTCTGTAATTGCGTACCAGGCAGCTAAACCAGGCCCTTAGTCTACAATATGGCATCCTACAAACAAATACCTTACAATATTAACAGTATGTTCACAATACTCACGACTTCGCATTCCTAGCATATACTACCTATAATACAAATAGTATATGTGCAACATTTTCATTTTGCGATCTCCTTAAAACAAACTATGTTATCGGTAGCAACAGTAATTTGGCATTACTGGTTACATCTAGGCAATAAAGTACTTTCTCCAGGATTGCAGTTTTCAGTCCCAAATATTTACTATGATATTTTTCATGAATGTTGAATTTGCAGATTGATTACTAAGCACAGGCAGAGAAAAGGGATTCCAAATATACCAGTAGTACTATTGTAAATAGGCATTTTGCAGACAGATAAAATTTTCAAGAATCTCTACTTCTAATAGACAGGCACTTGAACTGATACTTTTTCGATCGACTTCTGTTTAATCAGATAAAATGAATTTTATGTGCGTATAAGTGGTCGGTAGGGTGATTTACCGCTATTGCCTAGGCATTGCCGGTAATGCTTAACTAATATTTCTCCCCGTAACATAAATATATCGTAGTTAAACTGAACACATTATACATATAATGAGCAAGCTTATAACATAAGCATTACCAAAAGGAAACAAAATATGTCATATCATTTATGTAGTAAATAATAGACAAGGAACTCCAATCAGGAAATAAGGTATTAATAGCTAACATGCGTATTTGGGTAGCTACTCTATTACTATTACATTACTGATACAGGTGTTATCGTTTTGCGAGGCAAAGTTCCCTATCTGTTTGTACAAAAATAAAGGTTCTCTAAATTCTTAAAAGGTAATAACTATGGGAGACCCAATTTTTTACCAATTGATGAAGAACGGGTAATAATAATAATCAAATTTAGAAACCTAAACTAGTTTATAGCTTCCGCCCTTTGTGTTATGTCAATAAGCATTCTTAAACAACTACTTTAAAAATGGTTTCGTTTATTACTGCATGGCTTGGTAATTAATTAAGTTTTTCATTTAGATCACTACATAATGGATATCTAAATACTGGGGGTTATCCATTATTTAAGAGTTTTCTTTTTGATCGATGATAAACTTTCGTTGGGTTTATAAATAATTCATTATGAAATAGAAATGAAATGAAGTTGAGTTTTAATATGCAGAGTGGAGTGTATGGGGCTGTAGCTGCAGACGGGAGCGGAGGACATGAAAACTGAATGGCAATAAATAAAGGAACCAAATTACATTTCATCGTAAGTGGGGAAGCAGGTAGCTAAACTTCTCCTCTTTCTCTCTTCGTTTAATAACTAAGAGAAAATTAAATTTTCTCAACTAACATTGAATCATAAGATAATTAAGGTTTTATTTGAAGGAAGGAAATTGCATTTTGTGTAAATTTAGCAGTTGGGACTAGATTTTTGTATTTAAGATTCCTTCTGGTGAAAGTTTGACTGTGACTACATAGCTACTATGTATGTATAGTAAGTGGAATATTTTCTAAGAAATGAGAATATAAATTAGTTATGAAGAAACGTTTTGTGCTGTAAATAGTTTATATTAGGAGATTAATTAGCTCAGACTTTAAGGTAGAGCCGAGTGCTGGGGCAATTTATTCTGCACTTTATGGGGAATGCCAGATAAAAAGGGAATGTTGTTTTAATACATTATATGAGAGAAACTCTGAGAAGGAAATGAATTTAATTTAATCTAAAACTGAGTTGTATACTAAATGAGGGTGTTTGCCTTCTATTTACTAAAGAGCTGTATATTTCCTTCGCTAGTATGTATGTATTTGCGTAGCTTCAAATCTGCTTTAGCTTTGGTCTGGCCTGGCCTACATCCCATGTTCGTCACTATGAATAGTTAATAAGTGACTTATTTAGACGGATTTTATAATTTGATAGTAATCTAATACAAAGTTGGAAAGAGTCCTATACTAACTAATATACTTATAGTACATCGTTTCTAAGTATATCAAAAACTTAGTTATTTTGTATGTAAATATATGAATGCTATAATAACTTTGTTGTTTGGTCCAGGAAAGTAGAGAATGGGATTTAGAGATGAGAGAATATAGCATACCATAGATAAATAGTAGACAGTATACAGCATACATACCAGCTATTGAAAGATAGAAAGAGATAGATGCCAAAAGTGCTATGGTATGGTGTGGCAATGCAATGAAATACACAGAATGGGTTACAAATACAATACATATGTTAGTATTATTATTTATATACTTACATAGAGGTTTAGCGTATGTTTTCCAGGATATAATATGATCCTCTGTTCCGTGTTTGTAATAAGAGTGTCTATCCAGAGGAAAGAGTAAGTAATGAAACTGTTGATTCGGAGAGAGCAATTTGAGACGTGCAATATTTAGTGAGATGGAATTTGGGCAGGGTGGATTAATTGAAAGCGGGTGATTGCCTAGCTCTCCTGAGATGGAAATTAACTTGAGCAAGACAAGCATTGCGTTCTGTTGTAAGTATGGAGAAAGAAGTGAGCCATGCAACAGACTTCGAATACAAAAGGAACAAAAACAAAGCAGGTAGAAACGAGTCGACGAAGTTTGGTAATTAAAAGATAAATTTTTCATGAGTTCATTGGTTTAGCGCTTTATACGACTACTGCACTCCTACTTATTTACTATAACTAAATACTTACTACACAAAGATACAAGAGCAATAGTGTAGTATAATTCTACTTTATTATTATATTATACTATAACTACGGAGAGCTCACAGCAACTATATATATTTATATACATAGTTACCGACACACTTTACAAACTTAGCTACACCATCCTTTCCTATTCATGGCCAACAAGTTAGTCCCTTTGCTAATGGTAATCCTCAGGATGCAATTAGATGAGAAAATGTTCAACGAGGACGAACCAAAAGGAACACTATCAATGCAAAAGTATAATATGATGCATTGTGTACCTTTGTTAATCCACCTCACCTTATATTATTATATTATACATCTGTGTACATAAAGTCTTTTTAACCATTATATTTTACATATGCACGTGTGAACATCCATCGGTAATACTAATTATTAACTTATAATTATTTAGGCAATGCAGGTTGACCTTTTTGTGTATTTTATTCGTTAGAGTAACTTTTAATAATGAAGTCGCTACTTTAAAAAATGATCAAACATTTTTTTTAGTTAGAGTTGTTTTAGAATTCCTAGTTTTTTACAAACTAAATAATAATTTTGAGAATTAAAATCGTAATTATAGGTAACGATTGTACTGGAGACAAAGTTAATTAAAAGGTGTATACGTATATCACCTACACAACCCCTGTTTTATTAATGTTTGAAATTACATAGACATGAACAACAAATGTACATACATTGTAATACAGTACATGCCTACAATGATTAAATAATTCTAATAGGGTGTATCTATTTATATGCCAGTAATCACGAACACGTAGAATAAAAAATATGTTATTAGAAATGAGAATTAAAGATGCAAGATGAACTATTATTTATAATTGTTTTAGTAGGATCAGATGGGTAGTAACTATGATGAAATGAAGTGCGCAAAGAAATTGTATATAGGAGAAAGTAGGTAATAACTGGATTGTTGTTATATCAGAATGCTTGTAAAAGTTGGAGAAAGCGGGAAGAAAGAGAGCAAACCAGCTACTTACTATTTATTAGCTACTCGTCGTTAGTAGTTGCAAGCAACTAAATACAAATGTAATCTAAGTAAGTGTTTCACTATATATAGTAAGTATTTCTTGATAGTTCCTGATAGAAAGGGGTAGAGTGAGTGTAAATGAGTGTATAGTAAACGAAGATGCCAAGCTAAAGGAACAAAGTCCCAAGTACATACATAGCAAGTGCATTACATAAGATTTCTTATATGTATGAACTAGTATAAATACTTAATGTATAATATAGTTGAGAATACATTGTATCTGTGCATTCAAAGTGTAACATGCCGACTAAACTACTTAACTAGTGCATAACTAGTAAATAGGAACCAAGAGAAGATAGAGTCTGAGAGCGGTATGCCACGGTACAATATTGGTAGCTATACTACACACACTGTGTACAGTGCGCATTACATATGTACGTTTGTCGACAATAGAGCTTTCTCTTGACGATACTAGGACGTTGTGTTATTTTGTATGTGATGAAAAGGCAGTGGAATGGGAGTGAGGGAGTAAGTGAGTGTTGCCTTGCATTTCCTACGCCACGCTCGCTTCCTCCTTCGTTTGAAGAGAGGTTTTCGTGTTCCATTGTGAAAATACATATATTTTCATGATGAGGAAAACTCATTAAGTCCTTTTCATAATGAAAACTTTCTTGCAAAATAATTTAACAAAGTTTTAACGAACTTTAACTCTAATTAGATTTTCTTCATAAGCCTTTTCCTCTTCGGGCTCTTTTGTCCTATTGTGAATGAATAACCTTCTTCCAATCCAGTTCGACTAGAATGTATACACAAACAACTAACATAACATTCATAGTATAACTACTAAGTAAGTACCTTAGTAAGTAGTCGAGGAGAGGACTCTCCGTCTCACTCCAGGCCAAACCAAGCCGGAATATTTCCAGTAGGTACCCCCGTTAGTTTTACTCGCTCCGATTTTAGTTTAGCCTATCTATGGGATAGCAATAGGGATAGAGGATACACGATGCTATGCTCTTTATTATGTTATCAATGCACCAGGCCAGGCAAAGCAGTTTAGTGAGGAATCACGATGCCCCAACCAACTCCTACTCCTTTTCTCTTGATAACCTCTTTGAGATACATACTAGCTACCAGTACCTAAATAATACTTTTGTTTCTAGCTCTGGTCCCGGTATTCAGTCTTACTTACTCAGTAGTTTATAAATTAAATAGAAAATAGTATGGATAGATGTATAGTAGTCCACACGGAGAGGAGTCACTTTAAAGTGTATGCATATAACAAGGCTGAAAGACATAAAACACTGGAACTAGCCGAATAATGTTGCCACCAGCTATAATCAAAGGACTAAATCTAACTGCTTTTTCACTCTAAAATAACCATCAACGAGATACTGTGGGGAAGGAAGAAAATTGAGTAAAGAGCTCATGGTGAAACAGATGAAGTCAAGTGAGCTGAGCCTTAGCTACAGTCTATAGTACACAGTTGACTCTCTTTCTCGCTGGAGAATAGCATGATATTAACTAAGTCACGCCAGACTAACTATTAGAAAATGCACAGTGCCCTGTCTTGTCTTAAGTTGGTTTGCTTTTCGGGAGGTAAGAAAGTAAAAGGAGAACTAGTACTTACACACTACTAAATAAATTAAATAGAATAGAAAGCTAAAGCTACTGATTGTCTGTAAATGCTAAAATTACTCGCTTTGACTTGAGTAAGAGTTATTAGTGTAAACGAATGCGACGGTGATTGAGAGTAAACGAAAACTGAAAGGAAAATTAAGCTTTTCCATTTCGAGCTTTTCCAGAGCCAAACCATCCCAACAATAAGTAAAATGAGGAAGTAGTAGGCAACTAAATGGACAATAATGAGTTCCTTCCAAACTCAATTCAATTCCAAAATGGAACAGGTACTTAAAGGTAAAATTAACCATTATAATAGTGCACAACACTGCACAGCCCGAATCCTCTAACTCAAAATTATTTTCTTCATTCGTTTTCCCAAGTGAGGAAGAATATATCTATTATGTGGCTTGCTTACTTGGAGCCTTCGGCTTTCTTTTGGTAAGCTAATGTGCATAAACTTTTTCTGTGGAATAAACTTTCAAGCTATAAGAAAAAACCTAAATTCTCTCCTACATTGTAATATCTTGGAATACAGTGCAGTAGCATAATATTTTGTTTTACGAACTTATAGCATGTCGAAGCTCTAAACATTAGCTTAAGTTCTGCATATCATGTCTTCCTACACTAAGAATGTGTAATCAAGACAACTAAACTCTAACTGACCTCTTATTATGGCATTAGCTAAATTAATGTTGGTGAATGAATCCCTTATTAAGTATTGGAACAATACTTTATGTAAATGACCGTTCCGTCCGTCCGTCTGTCTGTCTGTCCGTCTGTCCGTCCGTTAGCGCCATAACTCCGGATGGACACAAAATGTTTCAATTATCTTTTTAGGT
>JAQFYC010001305.1:0-36336 GCA_034694165.1 Tomocerus mixtus | reverse complement strand
ATGTACACACAGTTGTCAAAATAGAAACGTCCTATCGATCCACAAATAGCTATTTTCGGTTGCGGTTTTTCTGAACTTGATCTTGGAACCTTGAAAATAGGGTTTTGATGCATATTTTGTTAGTTCTAGGACATGGTTGTTGCGTAAACCGGATATTTACGATAAAAAATCGACCAATAATATCAAGCCACAGATATAGTCAATAAAAAAGTTATTGATTATTTAACTGAGAGCAGGGCATATACTATTTAGTATAACATACATAACCGGAACTACTTAAAGAAGATTAGTAAAATAATACTTGGATCACTTGTTTATTGACGATCGTTCTTCGAGTGATTAATGCTAATTAGATCATAGAGATATAAAAAATTATAATTAATCTACCTGGTAAGTAGTTAAAGCTATTTCATACGTGTACTACAATTTCTACTCTATAAAATCTATAAATCATAATTACCTACGTCAATCATTATGTATGTCATTCATATCTATATCACTAGCACAACACAACAATTTAGATTACTATACAATACACGCTCATAAATTTTATTAAAATTAAATGCGCAATAATAGTAATAAAAGGATGGTTTGTTGACGATTGTACTATCTGTTTCGTGGCTAAGTGCAATATTATTGCATTGTGTAAGGATGCTACTAGTAGTGATGAAATTCATTGATGTGATGTGTGTGGTCTCTACTTGCGTCTGTTTAGTTTAGGAAAACGGAGCCGGATGCTAGTGCTTTTATTAGTTTTCTCTATTGTACTCTATTTACTATAAACGGTACATTATACTATACTATCATTCATCTACACAGAAGCGAATATCTGAATGGTATTGATTATTTAAATGAACGAAGGTCGGTAGTCGCTTGATGCTTTGTTAAAGTTGGAAAAAAGTATATTATGGATATTAGTTATGCCTTTGCGTATGAATACATTCTGACTGAGTTAGATTGGATTTAGTGGTTTAGTGAGGATTTCTGGGGATTGATTATTAGAAATTCGTCAGCATGAATAAGTAATTAGACGTGACAACGACCTCATCACGACGACATCATATGAATGGAATTATTATTTTATTCTAATCATTTTCCTACATGGTAAATGAGTTTAGGATTTAATATACAGATACACTACTTATATAGAGTGTACATACTGTGTATGCATGTGGGTATGAATTAATGCATATTAGTTAGCGACAGGACAGGGACAGGATGGATGTTTTAAGACATTTTTGCTGAAAAGACGTTTTTACATATTTCTGTGTAATCTTGTTAATGCACAGAGGTGCTGACGTAGGCAGATTGGTCTTATGGGCTTGTTTCATTGCTTCATTCCATTGTTTAGCCAAATGAATTTGAATAATAGTAGATATGCAGGATTGTAGGACAGAAAGGAATGTTAGTGTGAGATTGTATTTGTATTATATATTAGTGGGATGGGATGGATTAGGGAAATTACTTACAAAGAATGTAAGTGTATAGAATAGTGTGTTGACCTGATGAAATTCATGTATTTTAATATCAAATAAGTTTAATTATTATTTTACTAATTGTATGCATATTACTATGTAGTATGTTAATGTTAAGATGTACTTACAACATGTGCTGTAGAGCAAGTGGCAAGTGGCAAAATATGTGTATTGTTTATGCAAGAATAATAAATGCATTTATTTGACTACCATTCATGAATTCGTGAACACATTAAAGAGAATTTAGAATGAGTTGTTTGACTTGATTGACAAATTAGTTGGGTTGGTCCGCTTTTGCATAAAATGTGATATACAGCATGTGTGTGGGTTGTTTGTTCTGGTTCTTTAGTTCTTTTAGTGATTTGGATTGGGAAACTCTGTTATGTTGTACTACTTGCATGACGTAGGTATAGTAGATACATAATTCAGTAGAGGTGAAGTATGAAGTTAGATAGATTTACTTACATAGAATGCTTCCTTCTTTCCTTTTTCCCTTATTAGTGAGCGTATTTGTTTGCATATTGCGTGGTATAAAGAGACATGCGATATAAAGTGAAAGATCTTAGGACTTTGTATGAAATGGAGTGGATGCGATGTAATGTGATGTATCAATTTGAATGTATAGTAAGAGTAAGAAGAAATATTGTGATGAGTATGAATTAGTTTTAGGATAATTGATAACGTGACCTGTTGCTATGAATCAGTAATAAAAGGGAAATAGTAGTTCTTGTTTTCTGTGGGAGAGTTCAGGTTCAGAGTTTACTTTTCAGTTAGCTACAATATTATTCATACATTTGTAAAGTGTCAGCGCATCTTCATCTCTTGGTTAAATAGTTTAGTTTTTAGTTACTTGGGAAGAATAGGCAGATTCTTCATCACCCTTATTATATTACTTTAGAAAATGAATGAATGATAATACTTTAGGATGGTAATGGTAAGCAAGAGAAGTTAACCTTTTAGGCTAAAATTATGTATAGCTTCTTACTTTAAAAGTGTTTACTATGTTGTACCTTAACCTACTAATGCATTCTCAAGTGTTAGAAGCTCAAGGAGCTTTGTACAGTGAGCTACAGTTATTTACAGCATCGTGAAACACTTCTGAAGGACTGTCTCTGTGATGAATATTTAATTTATTGATCATATCATGATGGCTATATCTGTATGTAAATTATATTTAATACAAAATCTTGATCAAAAGAAAATGCAGTGTATGCAAATTCAGTTAGCCTTATTATTGTATTGCAATTTTTATGATATAGAGTTTGTAAAGATTAATTGTAAATTAAGAAATCATATTAGGTAATCAGATGGGATGAGAGAGATAAAGATATTGTGGAAAGTTTTATATGTGATATAAAAGGGGGGTAATAATTTAGTATGGCAGTTTGAGGATTTATTAAGGTACCTTATATAATCCATGTGATTAATATGTTTTCGTATGTACATAATATGTATGTTATTCTATTGTAATAATCGTATTACGATTGTCACTGAAAGGAAATATACCCAAGAGATGATTTATTGCATAACATATTTTGATGCATAGAAATATTACCTAAAGTTATGTATTTGTACTAAATAGCTTTGTATTCTCAATTCTCGCTTTGTTTGTACTTAATATAGTTTTTAGAAAAATATTTGTAATTTGTGTGCTGTATCTGTACGTGTTGTGAAACTTGGTCTCTTTGTTTAGTTAGTGTAAATAACTGACCCTCTTTATTTGTGTTCTTTCATTAGACTAGACTATAACTCAATTACGGTTAGGTATATGTAAGTATTAAGTAGTTAGATGTGTCGTTTTATTTTAGGTTAACCTTTTAGCTGTAATTGGCAGATAAGACTTTTGTCTAGCTTAGCTGGAAACTATTATTTTTTGAGATTTAATTTCCAGAGTTGTACTTAATAGTAAACAGTTCTGAGAAACTGGAGGATGTTTGTTCGATTTCCGTTTGCGTGCATGAATGCTAATGTTAATTACTGTCCTTAGCTTAGCATTTACGTGGTTTTGGTTTGATTGTTTTGTTATTTGCGTAGGATGATAATGAGGAGGGTTATTAAATATAATTATGATTATGCGATGTCCTAACCGCCGAGTGGCCGAGGCGACTGTCTAGAATAGAACTGTAAGACTGGCCTGGCCTGGACAAGAAAAATGTAGCGATTAAGCCATTGACAGGAAATGTGATTCATAAGTAAGAAAGAAAATCCGAATTAACCTACCTAAACGTATTTAGTAATGCTCGTGTACATAGAAGTAGGTTTATAATAAGGAATGACAATAATATTGTTATATATAGTTAATGGATCTACTTAGTATTGTATTTGTATTTGTATGTCAACCAAAGAGACGTAGTTAGTAGTAAAGTAATTCAATCCAATCCAACCCAATGAGTTTTTGTCGAATATGGTTTTAAATTTCAATTCATGAAAAGTAAATGGAATGATATGATATGAATGACAAATGCATACGAGTTAGTAGAGTGATGAATGAATTCACACGACACCATACCAGTTCAGTTCACATAAAGAAGCGGATGCGAATATTGTGAATATTTCATTCATTCATAATAACCATTCAATTTCTGTCGCGTCGCAAATGTATGTTTGTTAGGTAGTAGGCAGTAGGGTTGGGACTGGGAGGATGAGGAGCTTTTTAGAAATTCATAATAATTGTTATGTGTGTCGTTTGTTGTTATTCAATTGTTCTGTCGCCAGTGAAGAATGCGTAAATACCTAAATGAATTTCTTGGAAATGTTTGTGGAACAGGGATATTTATTTACGATGATGATGATGATTGATGATGATGATAAATTAAGGCTTGGTCATATATATAGCAGTTTATGTATTGATAAATAGTTACCTACATATTTTCATGAGATCAGGGATGAAAAAATGTTTGTTGAATGATTAAATGTGTTTGTATGATTATGACTCATGTTCTGACTATTTTGTTTTTGTAGGGCCATGCAGAATTATTCAAAGGAGGATATGATTCCCCGTGAGACTGGACAACGACGTGCCCGGACGTATACGTGGAATAATGATTCAAGCATGGGCACCCGCTCCAACTCATTTCACAATACTCCTCCAGGACTGAACCGAATAAATTCTATGGATGGTTGTATCAGACTCCGAACGGAGTCAATGTCCTCCTCCGAACGACGAGCTGCAGGGATGTCACCTCCGATGCCAATTATGAGCAACCCCTCTATAGCCTTCAACAGTCCCCTCTGCTCGACGGGGACGGACTCCGCCTCAAGCTCCTACTCCATGGAACTTGAGAACAATCTCAACAACAACGGAAGGGGCCTCCTACTTCCGGGCCTCGACTATTCAAAAAGCTGCGAGGAGGACGAATCTTATGTGCCATATTACCCTGGAGATGAAACGGCCACCACTGTCAATAGTCTCAGACTCCCTTTGCACCCCGACTCGAGTGACTATGTCGACACTTCCATTGTGAGCAAGGAATCCGGCTCCGCTGCTCAAACACCTTCAAGCTACATGGAGGTTCAAAGTCCGATGTCACCGTTTGACAATTACATGCCCATGAGTCCAGGTTAGAGTCAGATTGACTTATCTTGTAGACTTGTTTTTATTCATTGCCCGTTCTGCCTCTGCCCTCAGATTTGTTTTTGTTAATTTATCTACACATGCATGGCAATCAAAATGTTTAAAGAACCTCCAATGCTTGTGGATTCAGTTTTGTTTTCAAGGCTTCTTTTAAAGTATAACAAATGTGTTAAAGTTAGGAAATTACAAATAGTATAACATTGTTTGTTGGGGTTTTTATTATAGTCGACCTTTTGGACTGGATTATTATACTATTAGACTCATTAGTATTAGATAAGACATTTTTTGAATTGTAGTGTTAGTTTGTCAGATGAAGGAAGGAATCTCATTGTTTACCAATAATAAACTGTGACAATAGTTATAAAATATATAATTCAAGTTTAAACCATGGATTCATGGATCTTGTTTACATTTATTGCAATGCAATGCAACGTGGACTTGAGGATTAGATAGGAAGAAGGCTACTGTGGAATTACTAATGGGTCAAGTTGAATCAATCCTACATAACATGCTTTGTTTCATTTTGTTTATTTTGGTGTTTGACAGTACAGTTTGTGTACTATACGATGTGAGATGAGATTATGACACTTGTGAAACATAGTAGGCGTTTGCTGGACGATGATTTACAGATGTGAAGTAGGAATTATGATTTGAGCAAGAGAGATTTGAGTTGACCTCATGATTTTGATATGGATTGGATTCATCGTAAATCTTTTCTTTTATTGATTGTATGCCTACGTGTGTTGTTGAACATAATGTAACATTTCTAGCTATTGCTACCTACAACAAAGCCTACTCTCTCTTTGGGTTTCGTATTGTAACTAAATAAGCACAAATTAGTGTAAATATTGTATTGGATGTATGTATGTACTTACAAGACAAATATTTTCGTTAGAAAGAGAGGATATGTAGTGAGAATTTGAGAATAATTTGACGCTTTGAAAATATTGAAACAAAATGATAGGTTTGTCAGAGTCAGATCACATGTGGATCACGAAGTCTATGATTTTAACATTAAAGACATTTTCTACAGTTTCTACGTACTACGTATGTAATAGGGATGAGATGACAGTTATTTATAACTGCGTAGGACGAGGTTTTGTATTTGTACTTTGAAACTTTCAACTTTGCTTAGCTGTAGTTATAACATGTACGTAATACGTGACCTTTCTTCGGTCGGAACGACAACGAAACGGCAAATCGTGTGATAATTTGAATTGGATGGATTTCTGTGAAATTAAATGTATAAATAATTTATATCCTTGTGACGATGATGAATGTAACAATTTTTCTTTATTTTATTCAGCTGGAGGAATAATGACAGGGAATGGAAGCGTCAAGTCAAGCGGTAAACTCTCTGTATCCCACAGTCGAAACTCAAGTTTAATTGAAGAGAATGAGGGATATGTGCCGATGATTCCCGGATCTATTCACAGGTGTGTGTCTCTTGCCGACTTTAAATCATTACTATATGGATGTGATCTTCGAATCTAATTTTTAACCGTATAATAATGAAATGACTAACGTCTGTGTCCTGAACGCATTGAAATTCTAATCTTCTTTTCATCCTCTTTGATTTGATTTGTACATGGAAGAAACTCCATTTGGGATGTGATATGAAATTCGATGAATCCGATTTGATTTATATAAATATGAAAAATAAAATCCTTATATGTAATGTATGTGTTTGTGTTGTTTACAGTCGCAGTGAATCTGGTGCTTGCTCCACAGCTGGCTCAACAACAGGCCTCGACGAGCAATACATCGAAATGGATTTCGCAAGAAAGCTCGATCTTAGCAATGACGGTAGGATTGATTGCATTGTATTTCTACAGAATATATATTACATACGATTATTATTATACCTATATATAATAGATACAGAAAGTACGTAATACAGATAGGTAGGCCAGGCATGGCATGGCACATTAACATTAAATACTCGGATAATGTCAAGAGTGAAATAAAATAAGCTATCTCATTGGAAATCTGTAGTGCATGTATTTTTTGTGTGGTTAGATCAAAGGTTGTCAAATCCTTGTTTTGTCTTATCTTCGTCGCCAGCTCTCCACTCTGATTTTATGTTGACTTGGGTACACAACACACTTTAGTCAGATAAGTAGTACATGTAGAGTAAGTACCTATATATGTGTTTGTAGTATCTGTACGTGGGTTTAATATAAAGTGAAAGCAAGGCTTAGGCTTACTTACGTTATAATGCGTATGTATGTACGAACCTTATATAACATCGAAAAGCATTGGTAATAGTGTAGTATGTATAGTATAGCTTATTAGGCGAGAAAAAATAGGGAAAGAGCATCCTTGCAACTTTTCTTAATAATTCTTATTGAATTAGTTTGAAGGACGAGTTACTCGGGGAGAAGCTTTAGCAAGAATGTGTAGGTACTCACCGTAGTATTTTTATACGGATGTATGTTGTGTAAGTACTATGTGCTATAGGACAGGATAGCCTAGAATAGTTCTTATAACTTATAGGTTTGTAGTTAGTAGCTATGGTGTATCGACTGGTTTTGTTAGTTAGTAAACTATGATGTACCTAATGCAGAAATCCGTCACTCGGCTCCTGTACACAAGAGATAAAGTAAATAATTTTTATTACAAGGTTGAGGAGACCTTTGTTTTTGTGCTACATTTCCGTTTCTGTGTACACATGTAATTCAGTTATGTAGGTAGGTAGTATGTGTAGTATAAAATACCTTCAACTACTAACGCAACGGTGACTCCCGAACTCCCGACTTTGTACCCAGTTTTTAAATAAATGTCCTTTCTTTTCCCTTGATAGCTCTTGATAGAAGGAGATTGTTGTATAAGTGGAAAGGATGTTTGCTTGCATATGGCGAGGAAAGCATTAGTTAGTGAGTTAGTACTAAATAAATTGTAGTTTATATGAAACACGTGTAGGAAAAATGCCTTTTGTGTAGTTTATCTATCACATCCACCTTCTTATATTTAAATCTCATGTCAAATCACTATTTACCATCCCTTCATCCAAAATGTCCACGTGCAAGGGACAGAGAATGTTTTCCCGAGGTAGATAGAAAGTTTTTTAGAGTTCTTAATATAATAAATATTTATTCTTTTTTGATTTCCAGAAATGCAAAGCAGCGAGTCGATTCAAAGCGGCACACCGTCTTCGGAATACAATTTAGATAAAGTGAGTTCCTATTTGTCGGACGATATGGAGGGAATGCGACCCACTAGAGCTTACTCCGTGGGCTCCAAGTCCGACACGTCGTCTACAGGGAAAGGTCGTTCGGGAAAGATGCGACTGGAAGCAGTTCCTGAGAGCCGGATGCGCTCCTGCTCGATGGGAGCTAATTCAAAGCCTGTGAGACCGATCCTACCTTCTGGACGTCATTGTGCAATGCTTCAAAGTGTTGCCATACCATGTGGGAAGTCTGGGATCCCTGTAGCACCCTTGAGTTCGTCATGGAGTGGTTCTGCAAGTCGAATGCAGCCGTACAAATACCCTCCTATCTACTCGCATTTTCAGAACCAGAATAGTCACACGTCAACAGCAAGCGAGTCTGCAGACTCTGATCTAATGGAATTGGACTTTTCTCACAACAAAAAGGGAAGGAAACGATCTTTACCAGGTCCAGGAGGGAATCTGAGCTCAAGTTCCAATTCTGGCTCCAGTAACATAACCAAACTAAGTCCTGTGCCAAAGAATCTTCTTGTTACCGGGGGAGAGACTCCTCCAGGAGGAGAAACACCAGAAGCAGTGTCAAAATCTATTAGTACCAGTGGTGTGAGCTCAAACACAAGATATGCTACCTCAGAGCCAATATCAATCCAAAAGAGCAACAAAAGTTTGGATGGTGGAATGGGCTACCCTGACACAGGATCGTCAATCCTCACACGAATGACGGGAATGGATCTCAAAAAGTTGAAAGAGCTGGATGATAGCGGAGCTTACCTGGATATGGACTTTAGCAGTAGTAATAGTAGTAGCAACAATAGTAGTAAACCTAAAGAGAAATCCTCATCCACCTCAGTCTACAACCCGGCAACTTTCCCAAGAAAAGGGAGTCAGCCGAATCTTCCTAGCAGTAATAGTTTCCTAAGTAACTTACTCGACAGTGTCAAGTCGATCGCAAGTAGCAACAACATCAGCGGCGGCACCAACACCATTAGTAGTACTAATAGTCCTGGGGTTGTGATCCGAGCTCATGATCCTCATCTCGTGTCATCTGTAAAATCCCTCAATTTTTTATCGAATAATATCGGCTCCGTGAGCGAGCCGCCGCCTTTAAGCCGCAGTCTTAGTAGCAGTAGTAATATCAGCACCAACAGTAACAATAGTAACAGTAGTAGTACTTCCTGTGTCAGCGTCAAGAGTCAACACCACCACTCGCACCAATGCCAAACCCAGACAGGAGCCCAGCAGACACCGTTAATGTCTCCGGGAGTGGAGACGAGTCATGTCATTGCCAATTCAAGTCAACATTCAACAGCTACCAGTGTTTTACCTCCGTCATCAGTAGTTTCCCCTGGGGCACCCACAACCTCAACACCTCCTTTGACAACTTCATCCACCTCAGTGACTAGTACGGCTACCGTGTCCTCGATGGGTCTCTCCAGAATTGAGGAGTCCCCCGAGAAGCAAGATCCCCATCGACTTAATCACTTTACTCCCCTCCAGTCACCACCTCTCTCTCCGTCGATAATTTCTCCAGACGCTGACCACCAGATCACATATGCCAATATTCACCATCCACCAGCGCAAGCGAGAAGAAATCTTCATTTCCCCGGTGGAACGGGTTGCGGCTCCTCTGCAGCCACAATAAAAGGACCTGTCATCACCTACGCCCAAATAGACTTTGTCAAGAGTCCCGAAGTTAATGTTAAGAATAATTAACCTAATTAAATATTAATTAACTATTACCTAATACATAAGTAGAACTATATAAACTTATGATACATTTAATTATAAAACCAATAGTACGTAGTATTTATAATACACGTTTTAATAACTATTTATATAGTATATCTTATTATTTCGTATAGAAGTTTCTTAGAGAAGATAACATGAAACCATGTTATTCTTATTATAATAAGTTTTAACTACGTACTAGTAGGTTCAGAGACTTGAGTGCATTAATTACCAATTAATTATTACTTGTCCGTACCCCCGGTGTTGCTTTACCTGTATCGTTAGTTAGTATCCTATCGTACTGAATCAATTATAATATTTAACTGTGTTGTTCGAAGCTTTTCTCTTAATCAAATGTTAAAGACACTGTGTCAATCCTACACACATTGTTAAAGTTACTTGATAAATAGTATAGTTATAGCTAATCCAATCGCAAACTGTATGTACTTATACCGTATATTTTGTATAGTACAGTTAACTAGAGCTAGAAGGCAACCCAAACTGGAATGAAAGTTAGATATTTCTAAAAGAAAAGAACCAAAGTCTGTTTTGTGAACGTAGTGGAACATTATTTATTGTACTTGTACTGTAAATGGTAAAACACAAGATATAGATACCCCCATATATATTATATGTAAAATGTAATGCAATTTAATTTCTTGGGAAATGTTAATTTAAAATCTCACCTCACAATTCCTAATCATCAGGACAGGACATGTATTTGTACCATATTATATCATTTGCTTCAAATCCAGCATTTGGACATAGTTTTGGTTAAACTACCTCCTTCCTGGTTATCGTGGTGAACATTAACATTGGGTATGACGCTCTGTACTCTGTATGTAGCCTGTGAGTATCCCTTGTAGGATTGGTACTTTTTCTTACGTACCTACATGAATTTATAATATCGGTCTGTAATTTAAGTATATATGCTCTTCTGTAGTGATATACCTAATTACTATTTATCTACTGTCATCCTATAGGTCTATTAAAGTTATGAAAAACTATACTAACATTTTACTAATGATCAGGTCAGGTCAGGTCACTAAATAATAAGATGAAGATATTTTATCACAATGTGTTTAATACTTTAAAGGTTGTTATCAAAAATTATCAGAACATTGCTCCGCATTTCGTGCACTTTTTTGTCGTATCACTTGTGACAAAACTGAACACAGTGCGTTTTAATAGTCAATATGTTTAGTTAGCATATGAATTGAATTTATACATGATCCTTGATTTATATAGGATTTCGTTACATTATTTTATCAGACCAAATTGAATGCACTTGTAGGTAATAAGGGTAATTAGTACGTAAACAGTTGTTTTAGGTGAATATTTAACAGGTTAATGTTCTTATTAAAAGTTCAATGTGTGGCTGATAGTGAGGGAAGAGAAATTGAAGTGAGAGAGTACATGTAGGGTATACTAATAGGATTACTGTATGTAAAAATCATGGCGCAACAGATGCATATACAATACACAAAGAGATATCAGTTCAGTTTTCAGTTTTCATATATTATAATATTAGATACAAATATTATTTATACCATGCCACACCCACAATTGTAATAGCTACTCTTAAGTGTTAATACCAACCAGGCAAAAAGGAAACTAGTTATCCATTATGAAATAACCATGCCAAGTTCATTATTTTTCAATTTGAGAATTTTGCAAGTAAGTGGTGGCAATAGTTGTGCTAATTGTTATCTATGGGAGCCCTCTCTCTGCAAACAATTTTCATTGCTATTTTTAGCAACCATTACCTAAATACATAGTTATATAGAATAGAACGAAAGATGCAGCCGAACTTCAGAAGCTGGTTTCGTTTTATTTACAGAATTCAGTTGTTCTGTGTTCAAGACAAAATTGTGTTCGCGAATGCTCTAAATACTTATTACTTTAGTTTAGTTAAATAATTCAATTCAATTAGAGTTTACAAAAATATAATTTGCCTACCTACTACCTACTGCTCTGCAGATGAAGAATACAGACTAGAGATACCTAAAGCCTAAAGAATAAAACCCACCCTACGACATATTATAATATTACGTAGGTGTACAATGATCTTGATGATAAATGACAATTTGTATTTGTTAATTTTTGTTAATGAAATATTAATTATTATTGTAGTTCTGTTTTGTGTATAATGTTTAAGAGTTTTACTGGAAAAGGAACGGATAATAATTTTTATATTTTTATTCCCATTCCATACCCAACCAAGTACCATATCATACCAATAATATAATTACGTTTACTAATACTAATTAGCATAATAGGTAGTAATGTAAGATTAAATACATAGAAGAGACTCTTTTAAAACAGAGATTTATTCTTTAACAAATTAAGTGTAGTGAAAACACTCTGCTGTCACAGTCGCGTTAAGAAAAGAAGTGGAGAATGCTAAATATAAACTTAAGAGATATAAGTCACAGTAACTGCCATTTTGTTGCTATAAATTGTTTGTTAGGCTTCCATGTACTCACTTCATTTTGCTTAGGTTCAGTTATTCAGTTATTCAGTTCATCATTGTTTTTGTTTTTTGGGGGATGCCTAGAGTAGCCTTACAATACAATTACAATCAGTCTTAAAATATTATGTTCAATAATTTTATTCAAACCACAACCACAGCACACCCCATGGTAATAATACTTAGTGTCAAGTCCAGCTGCAGTCACACTATTGTGTCTTGCAGTACGGTAAACAGTTTTATTATTGCGTTCAGGGAAGTGTTTTATTATTTCGTTTCCTATTAGGTATAGTTATAGATTTATTATTGCCGATTTATGAGATTAAACAGAATATTTACCGATAAATATAAGTTTGTTAGAGATACCATTGGTTTTCAACTGGAATGTAACGTGTAGACACATTCTACAGTACAGCTAATGCTAAATAATTGCCATGATCCGAAATTACAGTACACAATTGAAATACAATGTTAAAAATAAAATTACAATTACAGCCTCTGTAGATGTCTACTATAATAGCAATATAATGTAACGATGTATGTATGGAAGTGATGTGAATGACAGTGGTGAAAATGGGATAATTAATTATGAATTAGGATGCAATTGTTATTGAGAATGGAAAAAGGAAAGACAGCTACATATTTATAATGATACATAAATACAAAAGCCATATAAGTACGTAGGAAGAGTAAAATTCTATATAAAATGTCTCAATCGAGAAAAGGAATAATAAAATCTAATAGTAATGTATGTACGTATAATATCTTTTGTGATTGTGATTGCGATTTTTGCCTGTGAACTGTGAAGCTCTTGCTATTAATAGCTAACATATAGGTACATTACGTACATACGTAAGCAAATTGAATTGAATTCTATCTATTGTATGCCCTATGATCTTATTCTAGTGAGGGAATATGTTTAGAACTCTATTTTGATGATGAGGGGAAAGTAGACATGCCAAGGATTTTCTAAATAAACTTTACGTTAGAATTAGAATACAGAACAGATGCAAAAAAAAAGAAAATAACTTTCCTAAAATTACAGGGGTACATAATCTGGTTCTGATGTACGTTTTCCTTTGAGACATAGTAAAGAAATGTCACTTTACATACAAGTATTAATCATGGTACAGTAATAAATAAATAATAAACAAGAAATCTAAAAATAATCTATTTAAAATTTTGAAAAGAACTTATACTTAAGTATAGAAAAACTCAGATCAGGATAAAATATTAAATAACTTTGGTCTGCGTTCTGGATACATTTCCTTTAAAAATGGTAATCTCTAACTTTATTACATCTACAGTGACATTTATGTGCATTCGTAGATAAGGATGTATTATTGTCCTAATAAATTGTATTGAAGGGTAAAGAATGTTTTTGAAGGTTGGATGTTGGATGTGGGTGATTAGTTGATGGGAATGGGAAATTGAAGGATGAGATGGGACAAATATTGACTTTGTATGGGAAATAAATGGTATTTGAATGAAATTGTTATAATGTATCTGTGTGAATTAGGTAAATAGAGTATATAAGTCTAAAGAATAATATGAGGATAAATAAACTGCTCTATTTTCCTTGCTCGCATAATCAGAAGGCTCAATTAACCAAAGATGAATATAAATATTATATTATTAATAACGTAAGTAATAAGATAAGAGATACCTAAGATAATTATTAGGTTAGGAAAGAGATTGCATATTATTACTATTATACTGTTGCTAAATGTAATTAATTATTACGATAGTTATTAAGATCGCCATCTTTATCTGTGTATTTATTAACGTATAATATAAGAGGCATATCTGTATATTGTAGTTACAGTAAAATAAAGTAAGTCGGATATAATTTTTCCTTAATACTAAATACCTATATGTAAATTGCACATTCTGCTTAGAATTGATTACAGTTGTGAGTTCATATAGACCATCTCGGTAGAGAATGTAGTGTAATGTAGAAATGTTTGACTATTTATGATATTGTCGCAATTTTGTGCAAGATTCATCGCTTAGACGCTTAAGTTCCTCGAGTACCTTATTACGTAACGTAGATATTTATTATTATTATAGTGTAGTAGTTAGTAGATGTAGAGAACATCACACGGGCTATTTATATTTTATAGGTTAATGAAATTATATACCTACCTTATACTTAGACTTATATACCTACGCATTAATCATATTTAAATGCTAATGCTAGGTTAATTAGTTACTAATGTTAATGTTGGAATTTAAACTAATTAATAATGTGGATCGTCACGTATCACTTATGAATTAATTGTTATTGTTACATATTATTATAGTAATTACGGAGACTATTACAGACGAAACAGACTACAGAACAGAGTGTCTTGTTACTATTACTGTTATATTAAGAATAAAATATACTACTTCGTAAACTAATTAATTAATAATCCTATAATTCGTAACATAGCGTAGTATAATATATGCAGTTAAGTGCAGGACAGGATGTTTATCTAAATATTTTTGGTGTTCTCTGATTGTTGTTTAAAATACGTAGGTGGATGTATTATTTTTAGGTAGTTAAATTAAAATTGGATTAGTTTCGATACACATTTAATTGTAGAAGAATTTTGGGCTGAGCCGAGGTGGAGTGGTGCTGTTTTTACTGTTCTTCCTCCATTTGTATTGCATTGTATTGCGTTGTATCTAGATTATACATATGTTATGTAATCTAATGTAATGTGTTTGAAATGAAGGCATTGCAGATTTTCCGTGAAATTAAATTCATTTGCTCATCAATGTAAAAATTAATCAAGCGTTTGTGTGTCATAATTTATTCACATATTTTGCATAATTTCAAGAGTTGTCACATTTCATAACTTTGCATCTAAAATTATTAAATTTGCATTTTGTAGATAGAACGACACAATTTACATATTAGGTTGAGTAAATAGTTGTGCTAGCATAAAATTTACAGATACAAATATGGGTAAATCCATTTATGCACAAGTTGAGAATCTTGGCGACAAAAATCGTCTTGATTAGGGGGCTATGTCGTAAATAAAGCATTTTCGGAATCTTGTTATGCATATATCTTTTTCCGTTATGACTTCCATAATTGTTAAAATATAAACAATGCATTTTTATTAACAAAGCACGTATTTATCTACTTTATATAAATGTAGCTACATTTACATTAATAAAGTTCCAATGTTTTGAGGGAATGTTTTTGATCTAGGTAATTCCAAATCGGATCATGGGCTCCCTAAAATGGGCGAACACAACCCGCTTTGACAATTAGACACGACACTTCAACTCCATGTTATTTCTATGCGGATGCCATACCCATAGTTCTCTTAAATTTGATGTACCAGGAAACGGAAGAGTTTCTCCATGGATAGAATACGAGGTTTTTGAATCGGGAATCTGTGAAACAAGAGCCAATTTCTTGATAAAAATGCAGATATTCGCAATAATATTGTATGAGGATGTAATGAAATACATATTTACGGTCCACTCTATGAGATTAATTAACCCATTGTGAATTACTTTTTCTTTTGTGATTTTATATTGTGAACAGAATTTTGTATTATCATACGAAATAAAAGAAATACTTTTACGATTTGTCTACTTTATGGCGAAAATGCAAAATAAAATTAGTTTAGCTAGCTTATTAGAGAAAATTCAAAATTGGGAATGAGAGTGCATAAGAGCGAGGTGAAACCATAACTAATATTTATAACTAACTAACGAATATTTGTAGAAAATCATGCTTTTATCTGCAAAAATGAATACACACATTAGCAATCTCATTGCAACTTTTTATTACACATTATTTTTACACAGCACTAAAATATTTTATTATTACTGCATGTCTATAGAAGTAGTCTTTGTGATACAGTCCCTGAAAAAGATTCCAGAAGTTTCTAAATTATATTTTAATTTTAATACTCTATCCAGGTTATTAGTAAGTATATTAGCAGACTAACGAAAAATCTTAATAAAATCATTGCAGAAAAACTTTCAATTTTTCTACTCCAAATACATACTATTTTCACCGCAGCTTGACTTCCTACATTTAATTAATTAATAATTAATTAACAGTTAACAAGATTATCATTATCATTAAACTTCATTGTATGGCAACTACTTCACAATTGTCTGCATGAAGCTACATTATGCATTAGTACATAGTATGTACATAATTGTAGATTCATGCAAATCTGTTGAAATCTAATAGTGTAATAATTATTACAATTCATATTATATTACTATATCTTCGGTAACACCACCGTCTCATCAGCTAAAATGTTAACATAAACCTTAAACCTTATAAAATTACGTGATTAAACAACGAAAATCTTAACAATTGTACGAATCGTTTATGCTGAATGTCGAAAATACTATTTAATCTATTGGATTACCATTTGTATCAAAGTATTGACATTTACAGTCATTAATGTACATAGTATGTACATTAATGATAAAATCTATACATATAGATTGTAACGAAGCCATAATACAAGTTCTGAGCAAAAACAAGAAATAATTTCTGGTTCAACTGTGATATCTATTTTGGGCTATAAAGTATTACATTAAGACTTAACCCGGACATGCTTAATAAAGATCCTCTTTGATCAAGTACATGTATTAATACAAATATGCATCTGATCAAGAATTGTGGACATGTTCTTATGTACAAACATCAATACATTGTAAGAAACATTAAAAATCATTGCATACAAATAGCTATCTGCGATTTGTATATACTTAATAATAATTAATGTTATTGAAACGTACATAGTACCTAGAGGGATAGATATTATAAGACTATCGACCTTGACCACACCAAGTTAATAACAGCATCACGGTTAATGGACCAGAATTGGTTTGAATTCATGAACTATCCGAAGACACAAGTTCTATTTAAAACAGACAAACAGACAGAAAGTTTTAGGTGTGATCTATATAATATATTCTATATGTACAATGATACACTAATACAAAATACAAATTACAGAGTCGCTTTTTTGAAGAATACTTTTCAGTTGTAATTTTCTCGGAGTCAACAGAAATGCCAATACTTTCTTAAGCAACTGAAGGCTGTTGTAGGGAATTTATTTCCAAAATGTGCGTATGATGCATATTATCATTGTGTATCTGATATGTATGTAATTGTACAACAGAACTGTGCATAACAAATACAACCAGTACAAGTAATTAAATAAGATTTGCCATTTACGGTGTAAATATAGAAGTTATCATACTGACAATAAGTAAGTGTTTAGAGTAATGCTACTATATAATTTAAGCAGATAATGTTAATTAATGTAGGTATTACAAGAGTAATGGTTAGGAACTACTAACTATCTACAGCTACTACACTCTTAAAAATAAAATGCTAGATAAAATTATGTATTTAGCACATATTTTTTAACAAAACAAAAAATGAGAGTCACTCTCTCAATATACATATTTCCTAGCTCATGTACATTAAGTAAATAGCATTCATTAGCGAAGTAAGGACATAAGCGGTCCACTCTTTTCAATTAATTAGTATTTCTGCTTCGTACCCGTTAACTACAACTTTTAGACATGAAATACCCGTTTCTGTCCACATTCTGAGCAAAATTTAGCCATTGTTGTGGGGTAGGGTGACCCGCACTCGTAACAAAATTTTGCTACTGCCGCAGAGGAGTTGTTAGTAGATGATTTGAGAGTAGGTGATGTAGAAATAGCACTTTGATTACTGGGGGACGGAGACATTCGCATTGGAGTATCAGGTTCATGTTCCGAAGCCGAACTAATTGAATGTTTCTGAGGTTGTGAAGATAATTCTCTAGTTGGAGAGAGAATTCTCGCCAGGGAAGCGTGGTTCGGAGTAGATAAACTTCGGATTGGAGTAGAAATACGCGATGAAGTTAGCTGAGTGTTCGTTTTCGCAGATGGCAATCCTCCAAGATTCATTAATGTTTCCAAAGCTTCAAATTCCAGGTCTGTTCCATCCGAACTAGAAAAACAAACGTTGGTATGTTATTATTATATAATTATATAATGATGACAGAGCGTGAGTGCAAATTGTAATGTGATTCTTCCCTTTTTGTATCTACTTTTATACAAATTAGGCTTCAACTGCTAGGAATTCAGCCACATAAGGTACTCTAATGTGTAGTAGTAAAAATACAAATAATTCCTATTAAAAATGAAAGTTAATTGAAAATAGATTACCATAAAGATCAACAAAATTGAAAGTACCTATTTGTAGTCTATGTAAGCTTCAAGTTATGTATTTTCGGCAATCTGTGTAAAACGAAAACTATTTGCTTAGACGGGTTTAATTTAGGGTTGAACTAATTACTAAAAATGCTACTAAAGTATGTAAGCTAACTTCTGGGGAATATAAAAATGCACAATAATATGCACATTCGTATAGGCAGTTAATAATGCATGGAAAATGTAAGTATATAAATGCATACCAGATTTATGTAGAAACAGTTATAAATGTAACAAGACATGACTTTATTTCCATCATCACGCGTTACAATATACTTTACTATCTTTTGTAGGTTGTCCGCTCTAATTTATGTACATGGATACAGTTACTCTATTTATAATGAATCATTCAAGCGTGGAATGCCTACAAAAATATTTGTTTTTAAGAACTCCTCTCTGCTTATAGACACAAATGCTCTCCTGTACTTTCATTTCCTTTTGGTACGATACTAAGAAAATGCTAGCGGAAGATGTATTGATCTGAATGCACACATAATGGAATACACTTCATTTTATGGCAAAAGTTTAGTTCTATAAATGCTCTACAAATGAATAAATACCCAGACAAGTCTTACATGTGGTATGTGAAGATAAATTCTCTCAATTTATCTAGCTGTCCATTACATGCTATGCATACCTATTTCATTGTTTACATCTACCACGTGCAAAAGTATTGGCAGTAGGTATTTGCAGCATTGCTTTCCAATTCCACATAACTTACATTATATCTGTATACTGACGTTACATCACTAAGATTGAAATCCTAAATTCTTTAAAATGAACATGTGAAGACTTATAATCTATTTTAATAGATTTAGAACAATTGAGCCCAAAACTCCTTATATGCATGTAAAATGCAATCTATGAACCTACAAATTTACCTATATATCTGTAAGTACTTTATAAAGCCCCTATATTTAATTCCCCTTTAATTAATTTTCGTCGTAAAATAAAGGAATTGCATAAGTAAATCCTTTTCTTAAATTTTTTGCAAACTAAATACATTCTATTATGTAGTTTGCAAAATAACTAACATTAAATTTGGCGTTTATTGGCAATCGATGCATAATATGCAATTTCCCCAAGTATGTATTTCTTTATAATATGTCATTTAATGTACATTACATTATATTGTATTAACATGAGTACTAAGTTAAGTACTCTCCGTATCTTTAACTAAAAATGAATGAGAACAATGAATGCATAAAGATTAAATGTACAATACAGCTACAGATATGTAGGACAGGTACCTAACAGTCTCATAGTGAAATGCCAATAATAGAAAAAGAAGAACAGTGGAACACTAATTCTCTTTATCTGTCTATGATATTTGTTGATACATTGAGCACACGCTTCTTTCTCTTCTTGCCTTTTGTATAAAAAGGGAGACAGACATTAGACAGTTAGGCCAGAACAGGCAGACATGCAGGGTTCTCAAAGTTCTCCTTCTCATTAACATTACATTGGTTTATGTACCTGGAAGCGACACGGACACGAACGACCGACATGACACGCGTTTATTTTGGTCGTGTGCACAAACACAGCATGACAAGAGTTGAGTGAGCTTAAATCTACTTATGTACTCAACTAATGTCAGATATAGATAGCTTATGTTTCAGTTTAGTAGACTTTATAAGTGTTATGTTATGTCGCAGATAAGCATTTCCGGTTAAATCTCAAATCGAGTTAAAAAAATACTAGAGCGACTTACTTGACACGAAATAAGAGTATTTGCGGTTTATCTTTCATTTATTTGGACTTATACACTAATATAATAGTATATGGATTAATATTAACTGTCTAGAGCTCGAGTTTCTAATAACAAATATATAACTATCTGTATGCACTATGGATAAGCACACTAAAGAAATAGTGAGTGCTTGCAAATGCAAATAATACTGATCGTGAAGTATATCGTATAATATCTCACCACGAGGCAAGGCAAACGACAAAGCAAGACGAAGCAATTTTCACAGTTTTTTAAAGTAAACTTTGCAGCTAAAGCGTCTATCTGTCTAGTTGTGTATAAATCTGTAGAAACATGTGTAATATTTGCATTTCGCATATGTGGGTGTATTTTTTGTTGATCTTTTCGAATCCTATATAGGTTACCTATATATACACATCTAGGAAACGGAGATTTACTTTTTAAGTAAGTGTATACGGATATGGAACATTTGAAAATAGTTATGTAAAATGTAACGAATGTGTGCAGAGCACATATTTGATATTCGGAAGTAAAGAGTTGAGAAATGTTTGAGTATCTTTGGCTTTGATGTTTTGTACTTACCGACTGAAAGCTGAATCAGCACTGCTGATATTCGACACAGCCCGGGATTTGTTGTTGTCACCAGTACCAGTAGAGATATCAGCTCCTCGTTGGGATTTTAGCTGATGAGTGGGATTAGAATGAGAACGTGAGCTTTTTTGCAATATCTGGTCCCAGTAGCTGTCATCCAGAGTGCTCATGTCAAAAGCAAAAGGATCGGATGCATTGAGAGCGACAGAGTCGTAAGAATTCTTCCTGGGTGCATCTGTGGATGTGGAACTGCCATCCGTAGTACTTCCGCTGTCGAAATTGAGTCCTAGTGTCGGGGCTGTGACGCTTTGGAAAGCTCTATCCAGGCCAACTTTTCTTTGTGTCCTTTTGTTATTATTGTAATTAGGGGCTGGTTGTGTTTTCAATAATTCCTCCAGTTGTTTGGCTGCTTTTTCGTAAGGATCGTAATCTGGATCGGATGTGAGCAATTGAATATCCTTAGGTCTGGGCCGTTCCATCGTCATCGAGTTCTCGCGGTGCAAATGATGATTTTGGTTCTGACTCATCTTGGTTTTGCTGAAAAAGTTCATGGGAGTTATTATTAGCGAAGTGGGGGTCGTTGGTGATGATGTATTTTCAGTTCCTTCCGGTTCAACCCTCTTGCTCCGGAAAAAGTTTTTATGGAGACTCGAACGACTTTTAGAACCTCGAGACAAATTATTGCTCCCGCTATTTCGTCCCATTGTATCTTGCTGTCCGTACCCGGATCCCCGAACGTGTACGTATGGATTTGATGTTGCGGGTAGGCTCTCGGTTGATTTGATCTTCAGGGGAATATTGCTCGTTGTATTGATTCTCATGGGAAGTAAACTCGTTTTGCTCACATCCTTGTTGTTGTACAGGTAACTTTTGCTGATTAAATTGTTTATTTTATTCGTTGTGCTCGTATTATTAGGGTTTCGAACTGGAGAAGGCGAAGTTCTTCGACTCGGACGGTTGAAATCTCCGTAACAAGAGGATACTAATGATTCGTTGGACTTTTTAAAATTATTCTGGAGATTATTCTGATTATTGTACAAGTTATTAGCGCCATTTTCCGATTTGTTTGAAGGGCGCCTCATCCCAAAGAGTTTAAGGGCCATACTGGTAAAATCTTTCGGGGGAGAAATTGATCGTAAACTGGAACAGGAGCTAGAGCCTTTCATTGGTCTGTATTTTGTCCGAATTTCTTGCCTTTCCATGGCTTCCTCCTTTTCTCTCGGTACTGGCTGCACTTCATACTGTTTTCGGACGAAAAGCTCTTTACAGAATGACAAATGACGGTCGAATGCTTTCTTCCCAAACGAGCGGCGGCAATAGGGACATTCAGCTGTTGGACTTAAGGCTCTAGCGTAAGAAGGTAAAGCACCGTTAATTTCTCCATCGTTAACTGAGTTCGTTGTCTGTGAATCTTCGGATTCGGAAACATCTCCCACGATTTCCGGTGCTCTGGATCGCGTTGTTGGGATTTGACTCTGACTTCTTTCTCTTCTCCAGGGAGGATGAATCACACTATTATTCACAGCAGCATTTTTCAGTCTGCTGGTGCTCGTCGTACAACTGGTGCCCCTCAAACTGCTTCTATTCCGGGAACCACGAGCAAATGCGGAGTAAACGAGGATGCTATCATCTGGAGGATCGTACACTGGAGGTGGTATAAAATCGGCTACTTTTGTCCCCTTAATTCTTTGTTCTGCAGTATTAAATTTTCCCCGAGATGGTCTCTTCTTGGCTTCCACGTGAACTTGGGTACACACTTTTGCATGACGCTCCAACGCTTCCGGACTGAAGGTCCTGTTGCATATTATGCAGGGTAAAAGAATTTGTATCACTTGCGTCTCTTCCTCATCTTCGTGCTTGCTTCCTCCGCTGTCGAATTCTCTTTTGTGTGAAAACAGTCCATTTGATCCTCCCTTATTATCAGTATGATTCGACAGCCCCGTTGAATAGGATTTGGACAGCGGAAGTTTCCACGCTGGAACTGATATTGGAGAATCGTCCGAGCTCTTTGAAGAATTCGAGTTATTACTGCTACTGGTCAAGAGAAAGGAATCCATCCGTCTATTATTTAAAACAAGAAAATCATTATTAGGTAATTGCATCCAATAAAGTTAAATATCTAAATACAAACTAGGTATACTACTTACGTAGTATAATCATCAGTTATATCTTAACAATAATTATAATTAAGATTTGCTGTGTAATCGCAATTACAATTTTACCTTACAATTACAAGATACATTACATCTTCGAGCTGGCGTAATCTGTCTTCTAGTAATGTAACAATTTTTACCTGATTTTGCGAAATTCCGCAAAAAATAATATTGAGTTAAGATTAATACTTTATTAACTATATTAAAGATGTAGATCATCTGATGGTATGTATGATATGTAAATGGAGAATATTGCTCATTGCCCGCCCAGTATTTACTAGATGATATAATATTAAGTACCTTACCTAATTACTTCTGCTCTGGATAATGAATATAATTTTCAAAAAAATATTATTTGATTTTATATGCTAAGTAGTTACATATATTCAGGTATACTTATTTGGTAGCTCAATTTACTTTGATAATTGTTAGTCATCAGAGCTTTTCCTGGAACATTAAATACTAATATAACATGGTTGTATTGTATATAAATGAGAGGAAGAACTTGTATTAATTAATAGAACAGTTTTTTACAGAACTTGGATGAAGACACCTACGCGTATTACCTAATGTAATCCTCTCTTGAAGATATTCTCTATTCAAGCATAAAACAAAGCAAGATAATATATCTAAGTATGTACATATCATTTATTTTATTGATCTCAGCGATTAAGATATTTTATGTACCTGGGACGTGGGATAGCTCAACCACAACAGCGGAATAGGCAGATGATGAAATTGATTAGGACGTATGCATTTTTCGTATTAAATACGGTATGATGCTTTCTTATTTAATGTTATATGAAAATCAATCATTATTACATGGAAATATCATCCTTACAGAGCATACCTACCTACCTACGCATTTTTAATGTCAATTGAGTATAACGTACGTATATTCTAATGTCCAATATTTATGATCGCTTATTTAGTTTCCTTTGCTTATACGTTTGCGGAGATTTAGTAATGATGATATTATTGTGTACAATATTTTTGTTCGTATGGATGGTAAATGTGTACGTGACTGGTCTGCTTAAGTGTTTTAGTTTGGTCAGGACAGGATTAGGTAGGGGTAGACTTTCTGACGAGATTTTCTGTGTCTGTAAGAATAAATAAAGTTTTTCTGTTGATGGAGACGAGGATAGTAAATGGTAGATGCTAAGGGGAGCGTAGATAGTAGATGGCAAATGAAAGGAGTAAAATTGAATAACAATATTATTACTGCCTGTGGGATTACGTAATACACGAAACGAATGTTCTTATGTGCTAGAATTGACTTCTGTTCCTTTATATATACTATACTTAAATGAATAAAATCTACCTACTTTATCTGTAGTTACTAGCCAAAGTAAGTTATAAGCATTGCTTTTTTACTTTACGGCTTAAATGAAGATAATATGGGATATTATGTGTGTGCATGACATGATGTCTAAAATGTGTTGTATTTTGTTGTGTTGTTTGTGGGTTGGCTTTGGCTTTTGCGTTTGCTTTGTGATAGACGTTAACCGAAGAAGTTGCAAATCGCTTATAGGAATAATATAGCAAATAAAATTGTAATGGGAGTCACAAGGACGTTCTTTGCCTAATGCTAGCTAAAGCTAACTGAGAGTGAAGTGGAATGGAATGAGTCTCGATTTTCATGAGACGACAACGTAAGCGTTGTTCTTTGTAGTATAAAGTAAACTCTCCATTAAACTCCAATTCACTATTCAATGGACAACTAACTCAGTAACTGACTAAAATACGTAACGAAATATAAATGCCAAATGTCTTTACTCAACATCAGTCCTTATAGTCGGTACACCTAAAACCTACGGCCTACAGAAATAATAAAACTGAAACGAACTATAGCAAAAATGTTAATAGCTCGTTGTATTGTACTTTCTTAGCTTGTATTAATGTATTCTATTGTATTCTGCAATATTTACGTTGCATTATAATATATTTACTATAAGAAGAGTAATCGTATCGTACATAACCATTCTTATTAATGTTTGTAGGTATGTAAAGTCATGTCATGCCATGATTATGATAACTTTCGCCGTAATATTCCATACAATTCGATATAATACACTAAACGCGTTTTATTTTACTACTTACTTAGTTTCATTTGCAATTTGCATAACCGTGGGTTACTAATAACCTTAAGTAGTCCTAGTATATCAAAATAATCTACGTACTACGTAAATACTTAAGAAAAGATATTCACAATCATATTTGACTATACTTATGGATATGGATAGATATTCCAGTTCAGATTGCAATATTATGCAAAGTTATACATTTAATCGATCTAGATTTATCCCACGTCACATCCAATCCACATTATGTCTAAGCAAAACCAAACCAGCATAATTTAATGTAAAAGGTAAATTGTAAATGGCAATATCATTTCTGCCAAACAACACAACAGCCGCGTCCTATTAGTAGTTGATTTTATTCTGAGCACACTTTATTTTGCTGAATTGAATATGTTACAGATCCTTTTGACTAAATTATTACAATAACAAGCAAGGCTAAGTAAGGAAACCTATTATTCTCCTCGCAAAACATATTAGCCAAAAATACCTTGCACTTATGTAAGCAGTTTGTGATTTACTAGAGGAATAATGTACATACATTGTACTTCCTATACAAATTTTACCTTGCATGGTGACCTACGTACTAATAAATGTCCTAACGAAACGAAACTAATATGTCCACTTCCTCTCAAACAAGCAGAATAATATTACTGCGTCTTGTTTTGTAAAGATTGCTGTAAATATAGTGCATATCTAAGTGCATACGCTTGTACCTACTCATAGCGATTGTTTAAGTATTGTACTAATAGTTAAATTCCAAAATATATAGAGCAATTATTACTGCAGTAGGAAAATGCAAAAACTTGTAGAGAAAAGGTGTGTGCATGCATGCTTTATATTTTTATTTGAACAAAATACCTATATTGTCTTTTTACGCATTAGAAAAGTAATGGAGTCAACAATGAATAAGTTTTTTGCACATTGCATTTTACATTGCATTGGTTTGTTACAGTATATTGCAAATAATTGGACGGGAGCGGTTGGTCTAGAGGTTGAAAAATGAAGGTTGCTAAATTATAAACTGAACTCCAAACCCAAGTCTAAATTAGATAGGTGGTACCTCACAATTATCAAACGCTACGTACACGTAGAGCTATTAAACAGATTTAGCTTAGCTTAGCTATATATTTAAGTACTGAGGCGAATTTGCACAAAAACATGGCAATTGCAATTCCTAATTAATATAGCATGCCAGCAGTATTTTGCATACCATAGACTGATCCTGATTTTATGTATTTTATATGGTGATACATACGATACGATGGTGTGGCTTGGCTCAGCTTGGCTTGGTTTGGTAGGGTGGGTAGTGAAGTATGAGCGTGAGCTAATCAATTCAAGTCAAAGTCAGCGTCAACATGCAGCTAACGTGTACGTTATAATTTTGAAGATAAAATCAAGATTTAAGAAGCCCTAGAAGAAAATAATGCAAAGGTCAAAAGATTAACTTAAAGCTTAAGCTCTGGATTTCTATTGTATTTGCTTACTTACTTACTAAGAAGCTTTAGATTAGTTTAAGGCTACTGAAATACTTCATACTTATATACACACTGTAATATATAATGCAGCATTTGTATCTAAATCTTTAATACAATCTGATTCTTAAGTATCTTATTCAGCATGCATAGTTTACATAGGTTCCTTACTTGATATCTACATACATGAATGCCAGATGGATGTATTAATACAAAGAATAGGTATATCCTTTTACCTTTTCTATCAAAATGTTGAAGTTTATATTTTATTATATGCTTACTACACAAACTACCTATATGGAAGTCAAGTATCTACTATCTACTCTACATAGATAAATTGCACAAACATTTTACGGTAAGTATCTGCACTGCATACTGCATACAACATTTCTAAATATCACCGGAGTAGGTCGAGCCAGGTCAGGTAACCACTACTGTTATTCGTTCTATGTTCTCTCCGTCATTCTTTCTTGTCTTTGTCAAAACCTTAAGAGAGGAGATAGATTGTGTCAGTGGGTAGTTATACATGTCCTTCGCCTTCTACTCAATTACTCTTGATATTAAAGTAAAGAAAGGAAATCACATAAGAAACTTTATCGATCCTACTCCTATCCGACTAATTGCTATTTTATCGGATTTTCTTCAAGCGTTATTATTAGATCGTAATTATGCAGTAATATCTGGTTTCAGTTACATAAGAACTAAAGCTTTATAAAATTACTATTCTTAGTAGGCCCATATTGTCTATAATAAATACGCCAAGTCTACTACATTATAATTATTTGCCAACCTAGGTAGTATATACATTTTTGTTGTACTGCATATTGGCAAGATTGACAATTTTTGCAGCATCTCTATAGTTGTTCCTTTCTCTGGAAATTTTCTTCCAATGCGTTTCCTTAAGGGCTGCATTCTTAATAAAAAAATTTTCCAAATTCTCCATCTCACTCCTTCTTTCACTGTCTTTTCATATTCTAAATGAAAATAAACTCCACTTGGCACTCTCGAGAGTAACAGCAACAGTACATAAGTAAATATATTGAGGTATAGAAAACTTTAGTACCATAGGAAACGAATGAATGCTGAATTGAATGTAGATAAACGAATTGCAAATATTCTAATTTTTGCAGCATGCATGGTGTGCGCATATAAAAATCTGTTTTCGCTCTCATGATCTTAAAATACGAAAAGATACATGGTTTTGCAGAACTTGTGATTAGCTTTCTCACTGACAAGACAGCCGAAACAAAAAAACTAGCCAGGCACGAGTTCAATCTCTTCTCTACCGATCTGACACTTGATTAGAATTAATAAACAACTTTAGTTTAATACTTCGACAATAAGTACAACTTCTCATCTCTTGCTATCCTGTACAGAATTCTAAATTTATTAGCTATTCCCATGCATCTGTCTACTTATATTCGAGACGCATTACACCTGGGTTTTATTATTCTTATAATAAAAAAAATCAATGCTACTATGTCTGAATTTTGTAATATTCTGTATGTGTGTCTTAGAAACTGTTTTTACTTAAACTTGCTTACTTACTACATTGCCCTTGTATGTATGTTACTAGTAGGTACTTTTATTTATACTAAAGGAGCTTGAAATGAACTCTCTGACTCTAAAAAAATTAATTTGATAATGTTTATATATCCCACAGGGAGCAAACTGGAAATTTCAGTTGTACTTGAACTGTTTGTATACATTTTACATTGAATTGGGCATTGAAAAGCTTTAAATAATTTTAATTGGAAGTACAAACAATAGATATGAGTGTAAAAATGTGCTTGTAAAATTACTACACGAAATTCAGAGCAAGTTGCTTACTTTTGTATATACTTATGTACATAACAATATGTACACAGTAGGCACAAACAAATAATTTTTGTATGTAGCTTGCGTTCACAGTTTACAGTTTACGTCATGCTCTCTTTCTTGTTATGCTAATATTTTTTCAGCAATCCGGTCTAGTCCTTATAGTCTTTACTAATGTAGTAGATCAATTCTTTACAGATCACATTATTAGCATGCATTCAGATTCAATTAACCAGATCATGTATAGATTTCATATCACATAAATGTTTAAGTATATCTAGTAATCACATTATACATATTTTTTAATAAAAATTGTTTCTATTGTGTGTGTCTGCCTGCATTATATTGCAGATATTCTAATAAAAGGCCCTGCATGGTCACCTGCTGCTAACTATCAACTATAAGTTGGCAATACAATTGAAATAAATAGGTAAGATAATGGACTGGCTTGACAAAAGGGAGATTTGGTATCGATAAATGCTACTAGTAGTTAACATGCACGCAATTTATACCTTAGAGGTGTTTTTTTCTTGTTTTATTTGTTGGCCGTCATTTTACTGTCATTACACGTCGTGTCCTATCTGTAATCATTTCCTTTGGAATTATTGACATGACAAGTAGCTAGTTGCTTACCTATTGCTAATTATCATTCTAATCCTTTTTTATGTTTATAAAGAAGCTTGCCGTGTCGCGTGATTGTGATTGACTTGATCTGATTTCATTTTTTAATTAGTTGTGACATAAAGGTTGCTTCTTATCTGTTCTATAATTTTGGATTGCATAATTCTTACGAAATAATTCATATTATTCCCAAATAAACAATTTCCCAAATTACCTACACACAATAATTCTTGTAAAGAATTTGTATAACAATCAATGCTAAAAGTCGGCTTACCCTTATATTATTGTATTGCAAATTATAATTTGTTCCTTCCCAGAAGATTATTCGGCTTGAGTACAAAAAGTTGAGGAAATTATCGAGAAATTCCCGGCCGGTGATACACTTATTGTTGGTTTCCTTCCAGAGTTTTCTAATAATAGAATCCGTATTTCCCCTTCCTATTTTAATGCTCCAGATACTCCAGAATGTATAATCCTTTCCAGGACAAGCCAAACTAGTCAATACGGAGCCAAAGCTATTATGCTATAGCTACTGTGCTGAACTTGACTTGTAGACTTTAGTAGTCCAGTACATATGTATAAGTAACTAAGGCTTGACTTTTAATGGCGAACTGTTTACAACAAAAGTAAATCAATGAATTGGAGTTTGTCTACTCAGCCGAAATGCAAAGAACTTTGATAAGTGCGACAGTATCAATACCAACCAACTACACAATACTCACGATTTTAGGGTACGCATTGACTACAGGTACATTATGTACATCCTATCTGTAAATACTATACAATTCTGCATGTATTATGTATGTATATAGATATGTAGTGGTAAGCGTGTCTAATGCTATACGTATATGTATTATGTACATAAATTCACTTCACTTCATTTCACTAATGCAAATCAACATGGAACAGCTCAACAAACGAAAGCGAACAATAAATTCCAGAAATGAAAAATGGGAACAATATATTTTTGTATGTGTTCTGGATAAAAATTATTATTGCAGGTAACTGTATCTGTATTCTGTATGTAAATAGCACTAAGCACACAAATACGGTAGACCAGGCCAAGATAAGTGATATTAATAATATTCTTATACTTAAGTAAATGAGAATAGTGTTTGTTGTGGCTTGTGTCTCGAAGAGAGACAGCACAAGACTGGAGACTCAATTCAGTTGACTTACGCTGCTGAATACTGAAAGAGAAACGAAACCCAAAACGTTAAACGTACCGACATAAAGACATGTTACCTATATTACATTACTTATGCATGTTACAATACAGCTACAATCAAAAGTAAGCTTACGTATGTATGTAGCTAAAGCTAAAGCCAAAATCACATCACATCAACAGAAACAGGCCTTCTATGTATTATGTATGTACACTTGCATGTATGTATATCGTATGCAATGCAATATTATGCTGGTTATTCTGTTCATGTTCTGTGTACTTGTGTACTGTAGTTTTCGTCTCAAGTACAGACTTTTCGTTGCCTTCATCCAATTCTGCATGCTTTAGCTGAATTGATTGCAATGTATAGGCATGTAGGCGCTAAAGTGCACCTTAACAGTTTTATATCGTATATAAGTAGAAGAACCTTTAGTTTTACTACATTAGATCAGGTAAGCACTTAAGTCTTAAGTGTCATTGCAAAAGAAATAGGCAATTTCCATTTAACTTGACAGACTCATTGAACTGGGCTGAGTTGTGCTACTGGAGTACTCACTTTACTTATACTTGCAACGAAACTTTTATTTCTTTTACGTAATATCAGACTAGCACATACATATTATGTATTTATTCTTCGTGCCATAAGTAGAAGGTATGCTTATATATACATATACTTACTTAAGCAGAATATTCCCTTGTCATTATGCTTTAGCATGTTACTTTTAGGAAAACTAAATAAATAGAGTTGCGTGAAGGGAATCGTTTTGGTGCTAATCGTAATAGGACACAACGAACTAAACTTTAAAGCAAAGGTACATTTTGCTTTAGAAGATACATTATTACATGCCTAAATGCTAAATGACACATACAAATTGTGAATATAAGGTCTAATGTTACGTGGGTAAATATAGGTACATATATTTCACCCAATACGTAGTAAATTACTGCGAACAACGTAGAATCGAATGCGAAACAAAGGATTAGGATTAGATAATCATGGATTTGAGTCAACTCAACTGTGTTTATCTTCCTTTGCGTCCGTAGCTAAAGTTTCATTTGTACCTACTTTATGGGGTTTTGTTACATTACAGAGCTTGCTATCTGTATTTTTGTGCATATTCTTACAACTTTTAGAATAGAATAGACCAGACTTAGATCTAAAACTTTGCATGCATTATACATTTACTTTTGCTAACTTTGGATTTATATTTAAGGAAAGGGATGGTGTGTGTTAGCGATACGATGGTTTGGCTTGTGTAATTCAGATTCAGATTGCTTTGACTTTGACTTTTTTAGTTAGTTAAGCAACTACCATGCCATACCATACCATACCATACCACAGTACCAAAGCATAGCATGGAGGCTCTCATCTTTCAAAGTTGGCAATCTAGCTACAGAATGAAAAGGATGGAATGGGAGATGGTACATACATACTATATGTTGAGCTGAGCAAGGTAAAACTTATTGCAAGAAGTGCAGTAAGTTTAGTACACGTTAACTATGCTTTGCCTAGCTATTTATCTGAAACTCTGTCATGTCCCCATAAACCCACACACAGAGTATGCAATACGAAACCTACACACACGGGCACTAATTCACTTCACTCTAACATATTTGTACATACTACAAATTCTACTATGTTTCTCTATGCATTCAATTTAACCAACAAAAGTCACATTACTCTATCTTTTCATTCTACTGATATTACTAATTGTATTAGAACATTAAAAGAATTAAAATTTTATATTCAACAATTAAGTCATCTTTTGGGAAACATTTATCCATTGATACATTTTACAATGTCTGCTTTAAATTTTTATCTAACTTCTAATTTTCTTCTAAAGAAGTTTCAGATATGTAAACCCAAATTCTTCAAAATTCTGTTAACAATCGTAACATGAGTTAACAAAATGTAGAAGCCGAAGCATACCGTATAGGTACGTATGTAGGCGATCTTTTTCTTTTAATAGCAATAATTTTCATATTTGTCTTCAATAATTGCAACAAGTATGTAATATACTAGGTAAAATTCTAACAGTTTCAATTTGGCCTTGTGGTAAATTAATATGAGATACTTAATTACAATTATTGCATGTTGACGAAGATTAAGTTAAGAATTACATAAAGTAATCGAAATAGAATCGGATGTTTCTATTGTATTATTCTGCGTGTGCAGTGTGTACATCCACATACATTGCATCTTTGATTGGCAGTAATAGTAATAAGAAAAGCGGCTGGATTGCTTTTCTGTGCTTTGGCTAGGTTCCCTATGTAGGTAGCCTTCTTCTTTAGCTTTGGCATTGTTAATATTGCAGTAGAACTCCTTTAAATGTTGTTACGTAGCTTAATATTAGCTATATGTTATGACGATGGTGTAATATTTAGTTAGTAAGAGTGTGTATGCATATAATAAGTGTACTGTCTTCGCTCTTGGTCTTGGTTTGTGTTGTGTTAGCGTAGCCTTTGCTTGTAGGCTTTCAATGGTCCTTCCAAAAAAGGAATGAGGCTGCTATATACCTGTTGTCAGTGCAGGACCAGACCAGAGCATTAGATAGATAAACTATACATATAAGATATAATATGTAAGAGATTCGTGGTTATTTGAATTTGAATATCTTTCTATCTATCTATCTACCTTTGCAAAGTCAAGCTCTGTGTATTTAGTCGTAAGTAAGAGAGTCATGTACTAACTAAGTACCTATTTACTTGGATATACGTACATACAGATAGGTAATGTTAGTTAGAGACGAGTGTTGGAAGTTGAAAACACAAAGAGCCAAAATGTAAGCAGATGCGAGCAAAAAATCGAATAACTCGGTTCGATTCAGTCGGATCGACTGGAATTACCCGGGGAAATGATCCACCTGGGAGAAACGTCTAGGGAAATCCCAACCCGGGCTTCCAACATCCGGAATTCGAGTTTTATTTTGTGACAGATGCTGGAAGCGTAAACCATTATAACTGACTAACTACTACGCATACCTACCTACTCATTTACAATGGGCAAAAGCAAGGCATAACAAAACTGAATAAGATTTGCTGTCTTGAGTTGTGTTGTGTTATGTTTCATTTTGTTTTTATTATATTGTCTCTATTCTGTGCACTATAACAGATAGCCTATGCATTTCATTAGTTTTGCACTTCATTACCTTCTTGTATACAAATGCGTGTGGGTATTATTCTTGCTTAGTTCGTAGACGTACGTTCAACATTCAATGGAAATGAGGCTGATTCACTTACTCACAACTTACGTTACCCACTGCATAATCTGCAGATACATTAGCTATGTAACTAGGTGTTTAGATTTTATACTTACGCCTGTACCGTACAGGGTGACATATAATTGTAATCATCAGTCTTTAGCTCTGGTTTTAATGTTTGCGAAATTAATGTACCAATTTTCATCCATGTCGGTTTAGGTTTAAAATGTCAATGCTTATAATTAATGCATTATTGTCCCTTTTTTGAACTTTTTCGATTTGTCGAAATCTTTGTGGCAAAATGTATACCGCCATTTTAATTTCAATAAATATCCATTGTCGATTTTTTTGTCTGAAAATCAAAAATCTTTTTAAACAATTTTTTCCTAAATTACTTGGAAGTTTTATGTTCAAAAACTTGGTAATTTTGATATCTTTGTCCACGCATCTGATCTTTGACATTTGTAAGGAAACTGTCGTGGAAGCATTTATTTGGTACATAGATTCTGAGAAACATTATTTAAATATTACTAGACAGTTCTTAGTTTTGGAAGAACAGGGTTAGTTGTTGTCACCCTGTAGTACAGATATCAAGTGCTAAGGAATGAACAACGAGAATAACTAATGTAAAAAGACAATTCACTGAAAGTGAATACTATTTAGTTACTTACAACTGACAAGAGAAAAAATTCTTATATAAATACAACTATAAGTATCTTTACTATTTACTAGTACCTAGTATATAAATCCAAATAAGTAACATGCTTTGCATTGATACTGAATACAGATTCTGATTTAAGATTAGCTTGATAATTCTTTCTATTTACATTGTAGTACAAAAACAAACTTGCGCTGTGTGTAGGCTAAAGAGGAGACAGATGAGATTCCTTCTTAAAAGACTTTGTCTCAAGATTAACATACGTTTAGACTAAAGGTCCTTAGTGCAATATTCAATGTCTACTGTCTACTTAGCTACAAAATACAATAGAATGTGTAACTATTTGTTTTCCTTTTGTTACACTACATTGCATATAACGTGTAGATGTAGATATGAATTTGGATTGGTCTGCTCTACTCTACTCTACATACTAATATATTTCGTGTTACATATTAGATAACATTCGCATTCTTGTTTACTCACTACTTCACTACTTTACCATTCCATGTGGATTTTTTGTATCGATCTAAAGCAAACTTGATAAATTTTGACCGACATGAAGAGCACAAGCCATATACGAATTTTGTAACAATATTTTTTATAAATATTTACTTTACACTTTACAAGGAAAAAAGAGATTCTGTTATTTGTTATTTGATTGTTAGTTAAATTGTCAGCAAATCACTTTACACTTCTAATACTTAAAGTACTTCAGACTTCAGGGACCACGCATTGAAGCCATTTCAGATTTCATTCCTCATTCCATTCCACGAACGCAACGATTATTGCATTCCTGCTTGTATTCCTGTAACACTTAAGTTTAAAGACTTGTTGTAATGTAATTCTGCATTATCTTCCGATTGATTATGATATGGGAAGTAATAAAATAAACGCTGTGTGTATACGTGCGCTATGCGATTGTATTTAAACAGAATAGTTCATAGAAATTACCATGGAATGCCAATTTACTTTTTTGACAACCAAATACTACATGCATGTAGTATATGTAATGTATGTATGAATACAATAAATGTGTTTTTTCTTTAGTATTCAATTTAAAGCGTTTTATTTATTTACTGTTGCGAAGCTATCCTTCATCATCATCCAAAACATCAACATGAACCCGCCCAGACGACCTTCCTTACCTTCATCTCACTCACACTCACAATTTTACATAGAAATATATATGCTGGTAGGTAGTGCATTTTCTATTACACTAAATATTCTATGAATAGCATATTTATGTATCTACAATATGCATACATAGATACACGTTTACAAACAAGATCCAACATTCAAGATAATAATAAAATGTGTAACGTACTTAATACAGGCAGGTATGTAATAATATTATACGTACGCGTACATACATATAAGTTTGCTTTACATTGCAAGCCATAAAAATCTCAACCTACTCATTCTAGCCCAAAATGGGTTGACTTTGACTACTGCCTACTACCTACCTAAAATAAATACGTAATTTTCAGACGTATGCAAATAGTTTAGTGCTGAGAGTGTAGGTAGGTGCCTTTTGGTTCAAGTTTTTTACAAAGAGTGGATTAAAGATTAAATGTCAGGATTTTTGTATATAATGGACAGATTATAACTAATAATTTGAATAAGTAATCTTCGCTCGTGTACAGATTGTAATCGAAGTCCTTATAACAGCTAACCTAGCCGATACGTACTTCTATAAAATATATGTGATACCTAAGATACTATGAGTTCTTTTAAAAAATGATTATTATGTAATTGTGCCTAATGTGAAATGAAATAAGTGTATGTCGACACTTCTACTACAATGATCACAAAATTGCCTAAAACGGATAAAGTCGGATGAGTGCCGTCTCTAATAATATAATAAATGTTCAACTTTTAAATAAAATGACAAATTATAAACAACTTCAAAATTTCTGTGTCACTTATGTCGTTTTTATCAAGAACAATATATTTCCGTTGTGTATAGGACGAATTCCAAACGGACACTAAACTTACATACAGCAAAATTCATCCTACAAACAATAATCATAATTCGCGCGGCATTTTCTGCCAACTCACACATCACACAATGACTTAACAATATTTTCTTGCTTCTTCATGGTCTTACCAATTGCGCATAACCTAACATCCATTTTGAATCCACAATACATATTTATAAAATGATCGGGCGCCCTTTAGAATGATCGGCAACCCCTGTACTGTATTATTGTATACAC
>JAQFYC010001304.1:0-36336 GCA_034694165.1 Tomocerus mixtus | reverse complement strand
GTTCCTCTCCTCTCTAAAGGCCTGGACTGGCATGGCACCATTATTGTTGAGTGAATAATGAAGGGAAATGGATTGAAGCTTTAACTCTAACTCTGTCTACTTTTACGTTGCGTTATAAAGGTTCTGTACTATTACTATAGTATAGTACGTAGGTTAAGTTTAGTTTACAGATAGTTAGGTTGTACTTATCGTTAGTTAGGTAGGAAAGAGTAATATAGCAACCTAGTGTGTACCTACTACCTAAATGTATATATCTGTATATGGTTCTATGAATGTATGTAAGAATGTATGTATTTTCATTGGACGGACGGAGCAGAAAAGAGCAGACGGGTTTACTTTACGTTATGTTCAGTTCACTTCAGTTCAGTTTGGTTGGCTTTAGCTTTGAGTCTTAAAAAGCAGCTCACATCACACAGAACAGAAAGAAGAGAGCCGAGAGAAGAGAACAACCCTGCCTGAAGTCTGAAGAGAGACAGAAAAAGTAAAAGACAAGACAAGTTGAGTTGAAGTTGAACTGGCATGGCATGGCATGGCAGTCGTCCTTTCCTTTCTTTTCCATATAACTCCGTATACACTTTGGGATATAAAATACAATTCCTTAACCATTTACAGCATAATAGTACTCTATGTAAAATAATATCCGAACCAGTCCAATCCAGACCATAGCAATCTAGAACCCAGAGCCAGACCACTTCACATAATGCTAACAGAACACTAACTTGGTTGCATTGCATTGCATTGCCTTTAGTTTAGTTTCTTCGGACATAACATAACATCGCATAAGAAAGAATTGAACGGAGCAGAACACCATTTGGACTAATACGTGATATAATGTCTAATAAGACTACATTCATCCAAATATTATAACCTCTTTCCTTTTATAGAACATAACAAACTAAATTGCAGCTTATATTATAGTTAATAGTTCATATTTGGATATAAATACTATATGATACGTGTGTAGTATATAAGTAGTATGTAGTAGTAGTTCAATAATAAGTTTAGTTTATATTCTTCTCATAATGTTATATATGTAGATACACGTATTTTCCGTCCTTTCTGTATTCTCTAGCCATTACTAAGGAAAGGAACAGCATTACATTGCATTACACCAACCAGTATGCTTTAGTTTGCAATGTAATATAATGTTAGAAAACAACGTGAACTAAACTAAAGTAAAGGGGAGACTTTTTCACATTCAGTATGGTATGGTGTAGTGTATGTAGTATGTAGTACTCACGTCAGGGAATAAGACTTCATGGAAACATCTATCTAACTATCTATCTCAAAGACAAGACAAGCAAGGCCTTCTTCAATTCACATAGCATGTCAGCATACACTTACCATTAGATATAAAATTATACATTATACTATACATAGTATACAAATACAACTTTGCTTTTTCTTCTTTCCTAATAACAAACTAAACTAACGTAAGCGTAAGCACATACATATATTTATAACAATGTAGTTTTTACATGGCTATAGTTATAGCCCTTATCTATATTTACTGATGTGATGTGATGTGTTCTGTTATCCGTATATTACAATAATACATTACATATAGTGCACTGTGCAGTAAAATATATGGAAAGGCAATGCGAATGCAATCCAAGGGTTTGTTAGTAACTAATGTAATGTAATGTAATGGTAAAGTAGAGAGAATGCAAAGCCTTAACAGAATAAACTACAATGTATAAAGCTTTGGAATTGGAGTCCTATTGCAAATGCCTTGCTACATAAAAGAATAGAGAGCAGAACACATAGAGGCTATAAAAGCCCTTCTTTTTTCTCTTGCGTTCTCAACTCTACTAAACTCTATTTAAGTAGTACACTAGTATAAGGTATATACTTAGTTAAACAACACAAGGCAAACTAGTGGGATGCTATCTATGGGTTATTATTATGTATAGAGTTTATGCTATGCTATGGGATAATTGTACCATATAATAGAGTAGGGATGGATAGGAACATTGTATGTAAGTATAGCAAGAATTTTGTATTCTATCATGATCTATCTTTTCTATGCTATCTAGAGAATAGTATGGGAAAGCAATGTATTGCAAAGGAAATCCTATGCTGTGCCGTATTATTGTGAATAGTGAACACTTACTACATACTGTACGTAGATAGAATAGAATAGAAGCAATGTAAAATAAAAGGAACCTACTTTAGTTTATCCTTTACTGTACTGTAGTTATATATTATTCCTATGTACATATACAATAGATGCTATAAACTAGGCGCTAGTTTTTATCGTAAGCTGAGCATAGTAGATATTAGGCCCTAATAGGGACGGTCAAGTATGTACTAAAGTAAAGGCAATATAAAGCTAGATAGATAGTGATGTGATGTATAAAGCAAGAGAATGGAACGAAAAGGTTCTAATGTCCTATACCTTAAAACTGCACTCCCTTTTCTCTTATAATGTTTTTTTCTAGTTTTAGTTGAGTTTAGCTTGGCAATAGGCAAAGGGAGGGAGTTAAACCATTCCTATATGTAATGTGCACACTCTGCACACCATACCATCCATCTATTTATCTATACATACATACATACTTAAGTTGATTTCATATAAGTACATACAGATAGTTACCTAACCTATATAGATACATAGATACATGTTTTTACATTTTATATAACTTAACTTAACTGATATGGAGTGGTATGGTACGGCCTGGCCTGGCATGAATTGTGAATTGTATATAACATGTATATATTATTATGTGAATGTGAGTTGTATGGAATCTATATATATAATTTCGATAAGTATGTATGTATGTGTGTGTTAGTTCTCGGCTTGCATTGCATTTACTTTACATCGCTTCGTTCAGTTGAGTTGAGTTGAGTTGAGTTCGGATCCCATTTACTCCACTCGCTCACTCATGCCATGCGATGCCATGCCAAGCAAAAGCAGCAACTTTTAAGGATAGGATGGATATATGTATTAGATAAAGTATATAAACTTATATAAGTTATACTATATAGCATAGAATATGTAAAGAGCTATAAAATAATGACTGTGCTGTGCTCGGCTCTGCTTGACGACGATGTTAGGGATAGAGTTGGAGAACTAGTAAGGTTGGTTTGGTTTGGGTTGGCAAGCCAGGCCAGGCCAAGCCAGGCCTGGTTTGGGTTGCTTGCTGCTTCGTTGGATTGCTTTGCCTTTGCTTTTGCCTTTGCTTGCTTTTGGTTCGGCTGCCTTATAGATAAAAACCGGTTTGTATATAATGTTATATGCATAGCTCATGGGCATTGTGTTTGGATGGTTGGAATTATACGAGAGGAAGCCTAGGCAAGGCCCATTTTCAAAAGAATGACTCAGACGCAGCACTCCTTCGACCAAAGAGCTTCCTCCGCTCCATCCTCTTAATTGCACAACTAGAGCCGAGTTTTCCTCCGCCTGGGCCGGCCTTTTTCCCGCCCTGACTCGAGCTCCAGATCCACTCTAATACTATCTCTTAAGGGCTACAAACTGTCAATAAGGAGATATATTAATAGAAGCGCGCGCTAGCGCTAAAATAATCTATACACTGTATACACTAGCGCTTTATCTATTTTCAAAGGGAATACAGTACACAACATAATATATTATTGTATTTTTCAGCCCAACTCAGTTACTTGCATCAGTTCAATTCAAGTCAGCTCAGTTTGCTTGTTAGTCAAACAGACAGAACAAAACAGAACAGAAACGAGAATAATATTATGTACTGTACAGCAGAGAACGTGGATTCTATGTAACATAACTTACATACAGTACATAACATAACATACATAAAGATATGCTTTAGCGTAAATAAGTTTGTATGTGTACGTGCATGCATGTATGTATAGTATGTATACATTTTGCTTACGAAGCTTTATGTTTTGTAGTAATGACGGTACATAAGTTTACTTTAGCTTTAGCCTTACATTAGTTTTGTAGAGATAGACGTACGTACATATTGCATTGCGTTTGGAGTTTGGATGCATTATATTACTAGACTATTACATTAAATGCATTATTGGATTGAATTGCCTTGTCTTTAGTTTAGTTCAGTTCAGTTCTGTTCAGCTCGTTTAGTTTTCCTTGCCTTGCCTTATGTACTTACGTTACGTTAGTTGCATTGCATTGCATGAGTTGGGTAAAATAAAGTATGTATGTGAAATGAGTGTATATTTCTATTCTATGTATTCTATGTGTGTTATGTACTAAAAAGAAGTAAGTAAAGTAGTTGCGATTGCAAAACAGAACGAAACTAAATTCAAGTCGACTCACATACACATCACGATACGATAGCATTACATAGCTTGGTTTTGGTTCTTTCGTTCTTCGTTTAGTTTGCTTGGTTTTAGGTTTAGGTTTGTGTGAGTGTGAGAGAGCGCGGAGGGGTACGACGAACGAGAATATTGAGCTTTAGGTTGAGTTTAGTTTAGTTGGAAGGTTTGGTTAGCTTTTCCTTCGTGTTTCCCCTTATCATCATCGCGTTGCGTTCTATGTATTCTGTGTAGAATTCTCTACAGCATTCTATGTTCAAATGTTCAATGCTGAAAGCAATGTTCGCTCAAGAGTAGAAAAGCGAAGTAAAGAAGGAACGTCTATCTATCTGACTGTGAGTGAGTAGCTCTAACTCTGTAGCCTGCTGTTCTGTTCTCTTCTACTGTAATGTAATGTAATGTAATGTACGTCTATGCTTTTGGTTTTGCCATCCATGGTACCTAAAGGAAGTAAAGCTGAGTTAAGGCCATGCCAGGCCAGAACATAGCACAAGAACTAACTTAACAAGGAATCCAATGCTAGAATAGAATTTTGTAGAAGGGAAGGCAAGGCAAAGTTCCATACACTCAAGTACATACGAACTACGAACTAAAGTAAAGTAAGTAAAGGGAGAATCCTTTCCTAGCTGAAAACTAACACGAATAGCTGCTCTATTCTATGCTATGTGAATGTTATGTGAGTAGTCGAGTCGAGTTGAGTAGTCGAGGGAATGGATAGAAAAGCACTCACACAATTTTCCTCTCAACTCCAGAAAAATACATAGAAGAGGATAGGACGCAATACGGACGGAATACACGAAGGGAACTAGAACTCTGAGCTGAAGTGAAGCAAGCAACCCAACTTATGTACTATTACATAGAATTCACAAATATTCTACATAGACATTACTACAGCAGTAGAAGTAGAATGAAACGAAGAAGGATGCCATGCCATGCCAAGCCAAGCCAGAAGCACTAGAGGTCTGTATTCTGTATCTATGCTACCAAACGAACTACGAAGTGCTCTGAATTCTCTTCTTGCTATTGAACATTGGATAAAATCCTATGCCTGGCATGGCATGGCATGTCTGTCCTTTTGTATCTACCATATAACATTGCTAAGTAATATTAGAGTTGGAAGTTGGAAGTCTGCTTTTGCTCTATGTATGTAGTATGTAGTACAGAACAGACAGACTCTAAAGGCAAAACAACATTCAAGATAGATAGGGATGCTTTGCCTTTGGATTCTACTCGATATGTATGCTACTACATACATACAGCCTTTACTTTACTTTAGTTTAACGTATACATTAGTATAGAATCATAGAATATTGTACACAGGCTTGGCAGTCGACTCGTTTCGTTGGAAAACTCTATTGCATCGCATTTAGAAGAGTGAACATAGAACATGCCATACCATACCATGCCATAGCATAGTAGACAAGTCAGTGAAGGAAAAGCAATGTAATATGTAATGTAAAGGCAAGCCAAACCAAGCCAAGCCAAGCCAGCGAGGGCAAAGCAAAGGCAAAGCTACCTAACATAACATAACGTAAACTAAAGCTAGGCCAAAAGCATTGAATTCAATACTATTCAAGAGTACGTAGATTCAGGAGGCAAAATAAAGCAGAGGAAAGTACAGGAGAGGCAGCAGACTCGTATTCTAAGTCTAATGCTAACTCTAACTCTAACACAAGTGTGTTGTGTAAAATGTATAAAGCTAAAGCTTGCTAACAATAAGGCAATGTGAACCAAGAACTTATTACTCCTGGCCTGCCTGCCTGGCTACAAAAATTCACATAGAACAGAAACAGAACTGTACACTGTACTTGTAGTTACTTAGGTAAACGTATATAAAAGTATATACAATCCACAAAGCATACAGCATACACTAACTAACAATACATAAGCTAAAGCTAACGCTAAGCTACATAGATACATAATAATATACGAACATACACTCCCTGTACATGGATACGAAAGGAAACACACACAAGACTTGTACACTTTATACTACACTACAGTCAACAACAGAACAGTCATCTTTGCTAACATTAGGAATTTAATGTTGAATTCAATTCTGAAAACAGTACATACTTTACACTAGACTGGAGTGGAATAAGCTAAGTAAAGCACACGATGTCTGTGTCTGTTGTAGACTTAAGTCTCTCTGTTACGTGAATATTAATATAATAATTGTGCGGTTAAGGGAAGGAAGTACGTAAACCCTTAAGTAATCCGTTTATATCTTGAGGACGGTAACTTGCAAGTCTAAATTCTCAAAAACTAAAAGTAACAAATGCATAAGCTTTGGTTTGAACAGCTAAAGAATTAAGAAAAGTGTTTGTTACAAATAGAAGCTTAAGTTGACATCGGAACGAAACGTGTAAAGATTCTTTGGTGTGTTATGTTGTATAATTAAGGAAAACTATCAACTAGATAAAATTTTGTTATAAGAGAAGTGAGTGAAGCTATATAACTATATAAGAGTCACATACATGTGCTGTTACGATATAAGGGGGCTATAGATGGATAATATGTACTATGTACTAGTGTATGTAGCATAGGCTGCCAAACCAAACCATTCAAGTTGAACATTCAAAGGATTCAATTGAATTCTGAGCTTCTCCCTCCTCTCTAGCTGCCAGCTTCTCAGTTCAGTTGAATTCAGTCAAGTCAAAATCAATTTATTAGCCGAACTGGAACTGGACTTGGTTGATGAAACTGTTAAAGAAGTTTGGAATTTGTTATGTGATTTCACAAAATTTCGAGGTAGAGAAGAAATACTTACCTAAGGCTATGTAAGTAAGTGCAAGTGGCTATAGCATAACATAACATAGTACAGAAACGTACAACGTACACATAGAAGTCTACTTACAGAAGCATAGTACAGAAGTGAATAAAAGGGAGTTAAAATAGAGCAAAGCAAGCCACGTCCTTATACATAAAGCAAATGTAAGTGTAAATGTTGAATGTAAGTGGGTAAAAAGCAATTTCAAATTTCAATTCTAGTACCTTAAATGATAAATTCAATTCTAAATTTCAATTTCTGGGTTTTATAAAGATGTATGTACTTACGGAGAATTATTTTTTAACTGTTTTGTTATATAGCTACGGGGAATATCGAAAAATGGTGGTTCACTGTTGTTATTGTGATAAACCTACCTAAAGGAATATAAAGAGCTGAGTTTCTGCAGTTTTTAGTGCTAGAAATCTGAAAATACGCAGTCGGAAAGCTGTTGTGCAAAGAAAATCGATAGAAATGCGATGATTTCGAAATTCGAAGGATGACAGTTGGAAAATCCAAGTGTGGGGATCGATATACTAGTGTCGTGTTGTGACGTATTGAAATTCATGGTGAAATCACGATTTTCTGAAGGAAAATGATAGTTTTAGTGACCAGTTTTGCGCTGCTGAGTTGAACAAGATGTCTGTTGACATCTACATCGGCCATTTCGCTCCGAAACTCCGTTTTCTTCGAGGAAAATCGGTTTTCTGAGCTCTACAAGCCGTTTTAAAGGTGTTCCCTTATATTTTTCGTTTCTTTGGAAGCTGTGCAGTGTTACATTGTAGATTTTAATGATGACAGCAGAGTTATTTTGCTGGAAAGAGTATAAATCTTAATGAAAATGCATAGAAGAGCAAGTGCTTGTAGTTACAGTAATTGTTTATCGTTATTTTTGTGCTGCGAGAAGAACGGCAACATTGTCCAGGAATCTTCTTCTGCTACTGATAGTACACCGACGGCTTTACTAGAATCAGTTCTTTGTTTTTGTCATAATTTTTCCTACAAGAGCTTGTCACTTAATTTTCCACATGAGGATCCTCAGCAGAATCCCAGTTAACTAGTTAAGGGCTAGGATATTATTATTTTTCTGTGGGAAAATAGTGTGGATAGGAATTATCAACTCATTGTCAGTGTCACAATGACCAGTATAGTGAAAAGCGGAGTGCAGCAATTAAATGTTTAATGTTCTCGTTGGAATATGATGGCCACGGCTCAGGCGGAGACGCCGAAGATTTGTGATACTAGTGGCAGTGGGAAATCTCATGGACATGGTCATAGTGGTGTAAACAATTCTCATTTAACCAATGGTATTGGACACGATAAATCAGACTCGGACTCTTCCTCCAACCAAAGTTTAAGCAATTCGAAAGAAAGAGGAGAATCCGGAGCTCCGACCACGAATAACAATAGCAACCAGCAAAACAATCATGGTCACAACAATAAGGAGAGTTACACATTCAGAAATTTCCTCTCCAATAACTCTCAGTCCCCGAATAACAACAATAACAGTGGTGGCAACAATTCCAATACGAATTCCTCAGCACAACAGCAACATCATCAACAGCCACATCCCAATAATCCCAACTATGATAATCGAAGTATGAGCCATAATAGTAGTTCGAACACTAATAGTCACGGTGGCCAAACAAATAGTCACCCAGACCAACAAAAAGGAATGCCCAATGTGAGTGAAAACAATTTGAATGCCCCTGACTTACAACAACAATCTCCGGGAGCTGGGGGACCTCATGGTTACCCTCCACCTCACCAACCGCCGCAGCACCATCAATATCCCGCCGGGTATCCGCCATACCGGACGGGCTATGAGCAGCAACATCATAATAACACCGACATGAATGCTTCCCAGCACCCCTATCAACATCCCTACCCCCCACAGCAACCTCCAATGAGATTCCCTGGTAAATTACAATTAAAAATAATCCACAAACTAATTTCGTCACAAAATTCACACTCTAATTCATTCCAAATTTATTTTCTGTTAAACAGGGAAGCCTCTTCCAGGAGGTCCGCCTACTGGAGCGCCACAGCAACCTCCTCCAGGTCCTGGGCAATATCCTCCCCAACAAATGCAACAGAGAGGTTACCCGCCAAATCCATCCGGAATTTCGGGTCAATCCATATCTCAACCAAGTGGACCTACACCTACCTTAAATCAATTATTGCAAACTCCGGGTGGGACTGGTGCTAGTGGACCAGGGACGGGCGCCCCTGTCATGGGACATGGTCATAGGTATCCTCCGCCAAGTGGCTATGATCCTTCGCAATATAATGTTCCCCCTCATAGTAAGGCTGATTACCCTGGGCCAACGTGGCCTGGCGGTCCACCTCCTCCCCCTTCAAATAGACCTCAAGTCAACTCCTATGGTCATCCTCCGCCGCCGCAATTTCAACAACAGCAAGCTATTTACAGACAGGTATTTGTCATTTTTATCTTCCTCACCATCTTTCAATTAATCCATTAGAAACTACAATATCATTGTCAACATTTGAATAGACAAACTGGAAACACCTTCTGTTTCTGCTTTTTTATATCTGTCATCTCGTCATCAGTCATCCTAAGTGTATATGTAATTTAATGTGAATCGTACACAACAATAATATTTGTTACGTCACACCCCACATCGTAAATATTACAATTAATTCGTAGCAATTAAAAATTCAATTGTTTACATTTTACAGACTTACTTCCAGAATTCATCAGAATTTGCTTCCGCGTACCTTTACAGTTTGACTTTATTTATGGTGAAAGCACATGGAAAACATTACTTTGTTCAATTCGGAGAAATGCAATTTTCTCTTTGATGAACCATAATACTTTGACACTTGTGTAAACATAAAACTTGTTCCTACAGGCAATACTCTTGTAGTATGTAGTAGTAGTAAATGTAAACGGATATCTTTCTTTTGTGCACTTCAGTATATAGTATAAGTATGCGTAACACATTTTGGTTAACGTGTTATGGTATTTGCTTGATAAATTGGATCCTTCTGTGTTTATGCCAAGAAATGTGAGACAGAAATAGAATTAAATCATCTTCGCTCTATTATATTGCTAGAGTGCACATTTTTATGTAGACCCATAATTAACAACTTCATTGTTAAAATAGCGTTTCCTCTCTCTACACATCCCTATAAGATAAATCTGATTAGGTAAGTTGCAGGTTGTACGTTGAAGGTTTAGGTACATAACATATTTATATAAGTACGTGTTATCAATGGAAATGGTTAAATAAAGTCATTACCCATATACACAGGTAGTTTAATGTGTGTATACCATTTCATATTGAGCTAACCACTTGCAATATGTCGAAGTGGTAAGTAATTTAAGACCGACCTTCATACTCACATGCATTTTCATATGAATGAAAAGGTGCATTCATAATTGCTAATAATTTATGCATGTTTATGTATATACGGCAGACTACAGACAGTATGTTGAACTGGGTTACCTACAGACTACAGACTATAGTCACAACTACATATAAAGACACTATGTAAACTAATGTACTATGTAGTAGTACCTACTATAATAATTTGCATATCTATATTTAAACGAACATACATAGGACATTTATTGATACTGTTTGTTTATGCTCATTTACTTAGTATCTGTATTTTAGATTCAAACATGCTAGATCTATGCGTAGGCCCATAAATTATTCTAATGAAAGTGTAACCCAGTACACTGCATATAGAATACAACGATAGGGATTCATAATTTCTCATGATGACACATAAAAGAATAGCACGTGCAATTAAATCTTGGAATATGAAAGTGGAAATACATTAAAGGTACTATGTACATCTAAAGGAAAGAGACAATATCTTGTGTTGCAGACAAACGTCTAGGATAAACCAAACGAAACCACGTTTCGTTAGATAATCGCCAGTGCATACAAAAGGTGCGTGTGCAGTTAGATAATTAAAGGTTTAGTGTATAGGAAATAGGAGCTAAGGTAATTGAGACGGTCTTCCAATGATGATTTATTACAGTAATACCACTATTGCATACGAAAATGCTTAGGTAGGTTAGGTATCTACATACATAATTTATGTATTTCAGTAGTAAGAAGTGATTATGATTGAAATGTCAATAGTAACCTTATCATCTGCCACTATATGTGATATGTGCACAGTACAACACTTCCCTGTCACGTCACGATATGTGTGTACATAATAATTCGGAGATGAGTAATATTTATCATGTACTCAATCTTTTTCAATGTCTATATATTTAGTAGTAGTATCTGGAGCAGTTGTACATTGTCCTGCTTGCATTGCATTGTTTAGTGCAAAATTTATATTAGCATGGCGAGACTTTCAATTGCAGTCACTAGCTAAGATGTATAGCAAGTTTTTTGTAGAAGGGGATTGATTTGTCATGTCATTGCAGCATAGTACAATCATGAATTAAGGATGATTGGGAATCGAGTTACATTATGATGCAGTTTCAGTGTAGTAGGACCTATGTACTTACTAGTTATGTGTTTGCGAATGTTTTGAGTCGGGAAGCCGGTAGATTGAGATTGAACGACGAAACCGGAGCGACCGAACTTTCTCCAGTCCTGGCCAGGCCAGGTATTGATGTGTATTGTAAGTGAATGTGGTTTGATTTGGATTGGATTTGTTCTGTTGTCCCATAATGGTATCTTGCCTTGCCTGGGATTGGGATGCGTCCGTACGGTATTCAATTCTAAGTGCAACTCTCTAAGTTTAACTCCAGAATTCTGGAAAGGATCTCCCATGTGGTTGAGTTTGAGACAGAGGTGTCTCGGTCCTGGTTTGGTCTGGCTTGGTCTTTCCTGGTTTGGTTTGGTTTGGTTTGGCTCGGTTAGGTTATTGAATTGAAAAGCAAAAGCATGAGAAGCACGTGGAGTCGTCGTTTTGGTGCTCAACATAACATGCTTCAATCTCTTTGGATATCCCCTAATCTCGAGTCGCTCACATGGCTATATGACTACGACTATGACTTGGCTATGACTGAATTGACTTGACTTGACTCGACTTGAATGACTATTACTCTTCTACTATGTATGTATATGCTACAAACCGACATCCAGTTCGAAAGCAAAAGCAAACCGAGTAAAAAGCTACTTCCATTCTATCTTTTATATAAACTATGTATGTACTAGTTATGTACTACATAAGTGAGTAAAGTAAAGTAACTCTTATAACAGATTTATACATATACTACTTACACTACATTCAATTCACAGATAGATCCAACTAGTAAGTAAAGTCAAGTGAACTTCACTCAACTCCCTTTACCTATTTTTACTAAACTTTTTTCTACATGACTTGACTTGCCTTCACTAGGATTGAATTGGCTTGGTTAGGTTTCATGGCCTGGCCTGGTCTGGCCTGGCCTGGCTTTGCAAAATGTAAAATTCAACTAACATCCCATACATACATACATAGTACATTACTAGAACCAAACCAAGACCATGGACAACTTAGATTGGAACTTCAGTTCAGTTCTTCCTTAAAAAATTACTTATGTCCTTACTTACCAGAGGTCTCACTTCACAATTGAAATGCATTATGATGCTTGTCTGACATCATTCTCTTCTTTTTCTCATACAGTACAGTGGATTATTAGTTCATACATCATGTAGAGAAGACACTCTGACTTTTTGTGTATCTTTTTTCTAAATCTCGTCTCCTACTTTCTATTCATAAGATGCATACGCAATGCTGAATTTATTGAATAAGAATCACCTTAGTTATCATATCATATCATTTCATAGTTCACCAATATATATACACATAGTAGACTGTAGACATACACAATGGAAACGGAATTGTAATAAGTAAGTAGGGAACTACCCAACTGACTGACTAAGGTGATACTTCATTTCACTTGCTATATGATGCAAGCCTCGACATGGACTCCTGCTGACTTCTACTCTGTAATTGTATGGTTAATGTTAATGTTATTGCTATGACCCGTGGTCGTGAAGTGGTTGGTCCTCGTCCTCGTGTCTTCGTGTTGGTGTTAATCCTATCGCACTTAGTAATATACTGAATATAAACAACAAATATCTGTATAAAGTGTAATAATATTATTGTGTACTATATATTTCTATCTCTAGGCTACTGCATTGTAATGCAAGTATATAATTTTATCTTTTTATGACCTCCTCGAGTTCACTTCTTTGATTAGGTTATTACGTAGGTAAATATACTTACAAATAAATTGTATATGCTATCTCGGAAGGGGTTCCCTTGCATTTTCAATTTCATTCAGATGTTCTATTTAATATGGTATATATGTAAGTAGGTATGTACAATACCTGAAAGTTGTATGCAATTAGTAAAACCAATTTTTTATCTGTAACTGGACTGGACTACCCGTTTAGGTACAGAATTGTTTTGGAACACGAAATAAAGTATAGCTTACCTGGTGTGATATTCCGTTTTGCATATATTATTTACAGATATGGGATAAACAATAGGTTATACATATAAGAAGGTGTAATTGTGCATGACGGGTGCTAGATATAATGTTATTAACTATAGGTACATAGGCACTTAGACACTATAGCATGTACAGCTAGTAAGTTTGTGTCGTGTGCGTGGTTAATTATTACGACTGGTAATTAAGTCCAATGTCTGATAGAACGAGATTGCTAAATGAGTAATTAGAATGAGTAGTACTATAATGCATATATGCATAGCACTTAGATAGTACATAGGTTCCAAATAGTTACCTGTGTTATAAAATAAACAAAATATAGTTATATAAGCCCTTGTTAGCAAATATTCACTAAATAAAGGCTAATTGATGTAAAACTCCTGCATGTATAACTTTTAAATAATATAATATCCCAACACACCCATTTGTTACAATTCCTCATCAGAGTGAGACACTTCCACTATTAGTGTGCTAATATGTTACTACACATTATTAGGTATCCTTATTATGCTAGAATACTTTTATTATCTTCTGTGTAACAGTGAATATCTTTTGACATATTTAATGCGAGCATAACCAAAACTATAAGTATACAATCAGTATCTTCACTTTTGTTTATTTAATAAAACTTTGTAAACACATAACATTATAGGAGGACTAATTTTCTACAGAGAAAGTTACATCCAGTTCCAAATAAGTACAAAGTATATTGTTAAAAGACACTAACTACTTAAGTAACTGTTAACGTTAATGTCTGCTCTTTTCCGGAGAGAAGGATGAAAAGTATAATGTTGTGCATGAGTAAGAGTAGGTAACTGCCCAAACTACCAACAAAACAAACTACAATAGTGCATGTTGGTAACTTTTTTAAAGTTTGCTAAGCTAGATACAAATTAGAATCCCACCTAGGGCTGACTTTCTTGATTCGAGCTAACATAACGTAAAGTTTTAAATAGTTCATTCACTAACAGACAGCACAAATGCAAAACAGACATTGTCATGTTAAATCTTCAAGCATTATATTTAGTTTCCCTGCTCTTGCTCATAAAATACAATTTCAATTTTCTTTTAACTAAACATAATTTCTCGATTGCCAGTTTGTTAGCCTATGTGCACAATTATAAAAGGAGGAGTAAGTAAGAATAAGAAACTATTACTCTATTAGGCATGACTTAGCACATAAGTTACTGACCTTAGTATTAATAAACGTTTATTAGGTGTAGGTTAGCGTTTACATTTGCATCTTCCAAAACAATTGGTAAATAGAACCATCCTAAGAAGAATGTAAATTATATAAGCTTACTGGTTACGTAGGTATTATATGGTATTGTTTATTATAGCATTGGTTCACAATCACAATCAATCTAGTAAGTTTTATTATTAATACTCTATGAAGGTGATAGGAATGTAAATGTACCTACTTTCATTCTCTATCATGGTCAACTTTCCTATTGTATCTTTTATTCAACTCGTTAACCTGTGTTATGTAGTATATTACAAGAGAAGACAATTTGTCTACCACGATAAACTGATAGAGACAGGGGGATTCCCTTTCTTCTCGGCAATTAGCTATTATTACATTCATTGAGAATCTTCCACTGTCATACATAAGTATGTACGCATACGAGGGGTATTACGCAGAGTAGACGTATACTTATCTGTATAAGTATTATAGGCATCCCCTCCTGAAATATCTGTGTATAAGTAAGTAGTAAAAAAGTATACACCTTATAAATGTCTATTAGTACATACTTTTAAAGATAGTTGAAAGACAGAAACAATGCCAAAGCCATCGTGAAGAAAAAAATGAAAGCAATTTGTTGCTTAGCTAAACTTGTATTTCACAGGGTCGTATTACATCTTTAAGAAACGTGCGTTGACTCTCGTCATTTTTGCATTAAGTCACTTAGATAGTGGAGGTAGGAAATTAGGAAAGGTTTAGATTACAAAATGAAACTTTAGATAGTATATGTTTTAAATATGCAACCAAATATTTATAACAAAGTTAGTTAAGGTGTGGTACGTACATAATATTTGTAAAAATGGTTTGCTACTGTTATAGTTTAGCAGCTCAGCTCAGTTTAGTATTATAAATGATCTTGACCTACTCCTTTTGATCGGATACAATTTCCGTAATGTATATTCTAATTTAGTATGTCTCGTGTTTTTCTATAGTATAAGTATACTAGTGGTGAATGCTAATATGCAATGTTAGAGTTCAATTAGTAACTACAATACATACATACATAGTTGCCGAAGCTCTAGAAATCTAAACGCACTTAAACTACAAACGATTAAATTGAACAAGAGAACCAGAACAAAGTATATAAATATACTCCACGTGGTTAAGGCTTTTCCTGTTACTAGTATGTCTAATCTCAAAACAAAATTTTACAGAATGAATATATAGTTAGTAGAGTCTAGTGGATTGAGGTACTTTACTTAAATACTCCTTGCTTTACATAGTTTTGTCGAGTTGAGAGTTTATAGGGAATCACATCCCATCACATTCACATTGCATGATGTTGCGATAAGGAAACAAGGAGTAAGAGAACGAAGAGGGAATGAGAATTAGAGGTGCGATAATAATAATATAGAATATAGAGTAAAGGAGTTGAAATTATATGTATAAGAGGAATGTAAATAGTAAATAGGCACTTTGTAGTTGGGCCATGTACCGTAGACTTTATGCTATCGATTATAGTCGATAGAGTTTAGTTACCTACACGCATAGTTTGTATTTTAAGACAAAGACCAGCCACAAGAAAACCAAGCCATGCCAGGCCACTTAATTTGTCGGATCGCCAAATTAGAGCGAAGTAACATTATAATACTTAGATATTAGTACTAATATACATGAAAGTGTGTTCTATAATGTATATGAAGGGATACAATAGGAAATTAAATACTATAAACCATGTCCAGGCTAAGCGAGACCACATCAGGCATGCACCAGGTAGGTACCTATATAAAGAAGAGTTCAATTCAGCCGGCCGGCGTGTTATTTTATGTTTACTATTAACAAAACCTAATTCAAGTATATTCTACAATCTACGGAACACATTGAGGTTGAACTTTATAGAGAAAGAAAGAGAAATCCTCTGTTTTATAGTACATTGAGGTTTTTGCGTTTATATAAAACTGAGTTTACGTTAGGTACTTGTCTTACATACAGCTGCTGTTATGTTTTTATTTGATTATTAAACTACTGCACTCCTGCCTTAATGTCTTATGGTTTGGTATCCTTTATTATGTATGTACTATACTATTACGCAACTCGACTAGCACTTTGATTTGATTTACTTGAGTTGGGTTGACTTGACTTGACTTTGCCGTTTGCTTCAGTTATTTACTTGATGTGATGTTGTGTTGGTTTGATTTGGTTTAGTAGTGTTTTGTTTTTGGTTTGACTATACTTATAGTAGTTATTTACTTGCAATCAGAGTTTTTACTCGTTATAGGAAGGAGTATGTAGCTAATAGCTACTTTATACATTATACATACTTCAGTCTAGCTCGACCAGACCATGTATTTATTTGAAGGCTGTTAGTTTCATCTGATCAATGAATGAATCTCGAGTTTTTCCCCAGAATGCACGCACATGGTTTACAACTTGGCATGGTTTAACTTGAAATGCGTCAAGTCGAACTTTTTTCGCTCGTGTTTCACTTGTTTTGCCACTAAATTAAATCCTATCTCTTTCAAGAAATGAAATTCTTAACTAGTTTTCTTTTGGCATCACCTCTACTCGATTCGTTTCAGGGAAGACTTTAATAAAACAGTTGTTTACAAATGCCTACCTAAATACCAATGATTATTGTATGCAGAGTACAATTACTTTACATGCATTAAGTAAGTAAGTAATTGCAATAAATTATTTCTCTTAGACAAACGTTAGCGAAACTATTGTAGGTATTAAAAAAGTTGATAGTATTTAAGCATTATATATCTTGAAAGAAAGTTGAATGCTCGAATGATTGACTACCTATACTGCAATCCAATCCAATCAGCTTTTTATTTTTGAATGTACATAGAAAAAGTAGGAAGCAATGAGATTTTTGTAGTATGTAAGTAATAAAAGTAAAACTATTCAGGGAGTTTCCGAAATTGAATGAGTGATTCATGTAATTGACATTGAAACCAAAAGTAAGCGTGCATATAAAAATGTGAAGGTTTTCCATGTTTATGTACGCACTGAAGTTATAATATTGAAAGTATTCACCGACTGTTATCAAAATGCCAGCTGCATATTTGAACATAACAAACCTTCGTCAAGTATAGTAGTAGTATGTAGGAGTCAAGAACGTCCAAACCCATAAATTGAGTGAGCGAATAAAAAGTAATACCTGTCTGTAATGAATAGACATTAGCTAAATATGTTGTTATGCAATTAAATTTACTACTATATTAGTTTAGGTATTTAGTACGGCTCAATTTTCCTTTCTTTCAACACTATAAGCAATATAAAAGCAAAAAATGCTTTTTATATTTTGTATACAGTGTGGTGTGACCTGGTTGACTTAGCTTATGTGTTAATATTCATTGAAGTCAAAGTTGCACTTTGTAGTGCACTGCATTTACAAAAAGTTTATCACAGAAGTCAAGCACCTATCCTGCAAAAGTATAAAAATACTTACACTTGTACGTCAACAAACCGAACCTGTAAGCACCTACTCATATACGATGTGTGTATGTATACGATTTGAGGTACCTATCTATACACACATAAACGTAAATATGTATATCTCGAGTAGGTATTACTATATGGTAATTCGACTACTACGTATATGACTAATAGAAATATAAGATAAGGAAGCATCTGTTTACATTTTTTCACTGTCAACGAACGTGAATTTTTATCAGAGGCAGAGAGAAAAGGTTTAGTAACTTTTGTAATGTACTTTTGCACACGTGTACTTGGACATATAGACAGCATGTCTTAACTTCGAAGCAGGAAAGGCTAAAATATGCATTTCAATCGGTGGATTTTGGGATACGATGCACTAATTCAAATTGATAGGAAATAAAATACGGTTTAACCATCCTATTTAATGTCACGAAGAGGCAAAAGGAAAGTTCTGTTTCTGTCCTGTCTTGTCTACATAAGTTCACTTTAAGTGTCTAAAAATTATGTAGCTTTCTACGTATGTACTTTAAGAGCCGTCAGGTGTGCTGTGTACTAAAATACTGAGGAGAAACATAATAACATTTCAGAATAGTGTAAGTGTAGTGAACCAGGTCTGGCCTGGGTGCAAAGGAACAAGGACGATAAAGTAGATCCATACATAAATAGAATAAATAGACATATATAGCTGGAAAAGTAGTGAAATGACGTTGCTTCTAACTTGTAGTGTTTGGATAAGTACCCATATAGATATATTATAGTCTTGAGTTCGTACTTTACTTACTATTAGAGTCAGAGTCACCGTCACCTAAGCAGACGAATGTTGAATGCAGAATAGAATGTGCACATTTCGAGGGGAAAAGAGAAAGACACGTGGGAATTTGCCGGTTTGTCCTGGTCTGGCTTGGCCTGGCCTGGTTTGGTTGGCTCTTTTTATACATACGGGAATGGATAGAGAAACTATTATAGAGAATTGTATTTGACTTTAGTAGTTTGGATGCGCGATTATATTGCTAACAGAACTGATAGTGAGTTGGGTTGACTTGACTTGAGTTTAGGTATTACTCTATTGCTATGGTTGGTGTTATTCCTTTTGTTTTGTTTGCACGTTCAACATTGAAGTCTAACCAGAACGAGAGCAAGTCAAGTCAACTGAGATGCAATGTAATGCAAGGAAAGACGAGCGCTGCATTACTTGACTTTATTCTCTGGTTTTGGCCTGACTTGGGATGGCAACTGAACTGAAGTGATATTTATTGAAAGGGGAGAGAATCTCCGACAGCTCTATAATATTCTACGTATTCTACTGTATGCAATATTTTTCAGAGTCTACAGATTCTATGGTTTGCTTTTTGCTTTTTGCTATTCATCCCGATGAATGTATGTACTATATGTATGTATGTACATTTAAGTTATACTTTCTGATGCCGTCCCGTGTGAGATGCAAAATCAGTTGGAGAGAAGAGAACAGAACCAGATGACTTTGAATTTGAGTGAGGAAAGCGAAAAGAGTTGTGCTCTATCTGTATAAGAATGTGTAATATCGGTATATAGGCCATAAGACTTTACTTTTGTTTGAGACTCTCTGTGAACCTGTCAACTCAACGCATCTCGGCTAATTTACTATCATTGCTCTACATTACATTACTGCACGCGGGCGGACGCGACGCGAGACACATAGATCGATGCACTTCTCTTTAATGCTGCAAAACCCAAACCAACTAGAAATTGTGCGCTCTTTAAAAACTAATGTGTTCTATATATACACTTTTTTCTTATACGAGTCCCATCATTTGGAAGCTATAATAAGCATTCATGAATGCAATATTATGTAACATCCATTCATCTGGAAGTTCAATAATTTTTTCTTGGGAGTAAAGGAATGGTTCAATAAGCGTTTTTCCCTACACTGCACTGTATTGTACGGATTACTATTTGTAGGTTCGTTTAATTTTATTAAGGAAAGGAAAGGCAAGTCAAAAGAAGAAGAAAAATAAATGCGATTTGGTAACATAACGAGAGCAGAAGAATAAAATTGAAGATTAAGCTGCGTATGTATGTGGTATGTTAGTATAAAATGTTCCAAAGAAATACAAGTATTGGCAGATAAGCATAGTAATCCATGTTAGTATGTGAAAACATGTAATTGAACAATGAAGACTACACTGTAACAGATCAGATAGGATATATTTGATTTGTTTTTAAGTGCAGCTCATGCACACTACAATTGTAATATTTTGTTCAAAGCAAAAGCTTAGAAAACTCGTTTATTATTATGAATTAACGAATAATCGTAGTATAAATACCTATAGATTGTGTGTACGTTTATGTTATGTATAATAGGTATTAGAATCCACTTGCATTACGTGTGCATGTTGCTTGGAGGTATATTGTGTCTTTACTTAGTAATAAGTTAAGTATAATGGATTTCCCCAACAGAGCAGAGTCTCTAATTCTAATGTTTGTCACATTTGCATATATAGATACCTAGGTTAGGTGTGTTTGCATATTCCCCACGAGTAAGTCGATTTGATTTGGAAGTTAGGTATTCATACATACTTAGACTAACTGGGCTACCTAATATAATTGCTCATTGTCGTGGTCACGTTCCTGTCTGGTTTGGTTTGAGCCTTTCCAATCCAATCCATTAGAGAACAGAACAACTCTGACTCACGACAAGAAAAGTAAGGTATGTAAACCTTCTGTTCTTATTTATAGTTGAATTAATGCATGAAGGAATGACGTAATCCATGCTATGCGAACCATGAATGAGGTTCAGCTCAATTCAGCATTCAACTTAAAAAATATTGTTTATGAGTGAAGGTAATGCATAATGCTAAAAGTACCTAAGTAAGCACTAAGAAGTGCGTGCTTATTGCATAACACTTCTGAACGTTGACATTTCTAATTGCATCTCCCTTTTAATGCACAGATCGTAAACTTGAATGTTGAAGTTATAGCATAAAAAAGAAAAGTATTTATTCCTGTACTACTTACTAAAGGAGAGAGAAAATAAATACCAACACATCTCAGTACTATGTACAAAACAGTAAAATGCAGCGATAATTTATACATAGGCATAGGTACTATATTTATAAAGCGTGTTTACATACTGTGTGTGATTCGTATGCAGAACTATGCACAAAACACTTATAGATAACAAAGAAGAATTAAGGAACGTGATGTCATCATAATTTAGTGAGAAAATGTAACTGTTAAGCTACATGTAAATAAATGTTGTCAAACTGTGTGCTGAATTGGATACGATATACGAATATCCCTAAAGAAAGAATGTCAACTGCAATACTTTAGTATGCCTATGTAGATGCAAATAGGTTCCTACTTACATATTACATATAGTAAAGGAGTTGAATCGATATAAATACCTTGCAATAGCATTTAACGATATGTAATACTTATATAAGAATGTATGTTATCATTCTATGTATATATAAACATAGTGTAGCTATATAGGGTATGTACATATATCTTGAGATATAGTGATAGTAAAATAATTCTAAAGAAAAGCACGTTGCTTTGCCATGGTTGGCGTAGCCGGTGACTTGAGTCGAGACTTGAGTAAGTTTAGTGTAAAAGGAAAAGGGAAGAAGAAGGCTTCCTTTTCTTTGGAAAGTTTTTCTTCAATGATTGCATCGTTTGCGTGTGTGCATTTATCTGCATTTGCCTCCTCGGTTGGCTATGGCTCTGGCTTTCTTTGGCATCACTTCAGCATTCTTCGTTTCGGCAGTTTCAGTTTAGTTTAGTTGGAGACTCTGAGTCGGGTAGGATGTAGGATGTAGGATGTAGGAAGGAAAGCCAAGTCAAGAGAAGACGAGACAACTAGTAGCTTAAGCTAGCCAAGACAACTTCCAATCCAAAATCCATGCGACATAACATACCATACACATACAAATACAAAAGAGTTTCATTTCACATCCCACAAAATATATCTGTAGAAGATGTGGATGCGAGCAGATACAGAAGTTGTTATGTTGTGCAAAACTAAAGGCGGGATTCTCCTAAAACATGAGATGCGAAATAGATTGAGTTGAGATACTAGTTGTAGGAGAAAAGAGTTTGACTTGACGTTGACCTGGGCTTCTGCTTGGCAACATTCGCCAAACCCATATCTATAGTGCTATATAACTACTACCTTTAGTTTTAGTTTAGTCGAGACTCTGACTCAAGACAAGGAAAGGATTCCAGTCCAGTTCTCCTAACTAATCGTAAGACGAAGCCAGAGCTAGAACAATGCAAGCCAAGCCAGGTCCAGATTCAAGATCCAACTTCTCTAACTCTGACTCACAATCAGTCAGACGCTTTAGCTTTCAGCAAAACCAAAACTAACTAGAACTACCTATCTATACAGTACAGCATTGCATCTTGCAGTAATAGTACCTTTTACTACGTAGTAGTAAGTAGTTAGGTACAGAAAACGAAGGAACGTGCATTTATCTCTATATTGTCTTCCTTCTAATATATGACTGAACAAATCCCGTCTCCTTTACTTTACGTTACGTAAGTCCTGACCTGGCTTGGCTTCTTTTACAGATATACCGCTATAGTAGGTAGGTATTACTGTATTACACATTTTCCCTTTTGCCTACTCAAATTTTGTTTTCCAGTTCATGTTCTCTTTACCTTCAGCAATTCTAGTCCGTTAGTTTTAGTTTTGTTTCCTTTTTTACCTCCTACTTCGTATTTTACTCTGCTTCAACTCACTCTCTGAGTTTGGGCGGTAATCTTCTTCATGTAGAACTACTAGCATACTAAGATAACATCTGAAAATATTGTAGTAAAGGAAAGCTGAAACTTAAAGCGCTATTAGGAATACAGTAGGTACATATTATTTTTGTATTTAGGTGGGTACAGATAGATATAAGGTGTACATTATGCTGTCTTAGATATCTTTTTTGGAGTTGCGTATAATATACTATCGTAAACGTTCACATCTGTACCATATTATACAGAAGCAATAGTCTAGCTAGATATATCGTGACTGTTTACTTGCCTTACAAGTAATAATTTATACTATTCCTATTATTTGTATAGAATTTTGGCCTATGGCCTATGAATATATTGTAGTAGGTATTTTATCTTTATAGAATATAAATCTATAGATGTGTTACTGTTGCTAGCTCGGTTCTTTCCAAGAAACACCTAACATAACATAAGTCAATTGGAGAAAAGTCAACTCTTCCGAAACTAAAGGAACACTGACTCACTCCCGTGCCGTATTATATCACATCAGAGAAGATGTAGAGGCAGTAGGCGTTTAGTTATGTTTTAGCGTTACTCTATAGAGTATACCTATATACAAGATACATATCTGACTAACGCAACTTAAGCTTCTGTAATTTGTTCTTCTTACTATAATTTTCTTGCAGTGCACTCACTCTAATGCTTTTCCAGTTTATAAGTAACATTACGTAATATATGAATCTGTACAGTACATGTGCTACGTTTTAGCTGTATGAGATAATACATTCAACGCTGTTCTTGAAGCATTAAGAGTGTTTATATAGTTTATAGATTGACTTTACCTATGTATGATGGTATACATTAGCGTGGGTTTTGCTATAAGGTAGGACGTACATTAGATAAAATAAAGGATGAGCGAGCAAAGTCTGTTCTCGTATCTATATTGTATGTATAACATAGGAAAGATAGCATTTATAAAGTCTTGCTAACGTTCCCAGTAAAGTTTAGGCTTCTCTCCAGTTTCCATTCCTTTCCTAATTCTGCCCGGTTGAGTTCTTTCGGTTCTGTCTTCTCTGCTGTTTCCTTCTACTTCTACCCGGCTGCCTTGCTTTGCCTGCCTCCTTTCCTTTAGTTAGTTACTTTAGCTGAGTGAAACTTGTTTCAGATCGGTTGCAGCGCAGAACTGTACTCTCTCTGTATTCTGTACTGCAGTAAGTATGTAGCATCCTTGTTTCCTTGCTTGGCTCGTTTCTATACAACTTACAACTTCAATTCATTCTCTCCAGCCAACATAAGCTTCCCGGCCTGTCAGCCCTTTCCTCCTGCCTACTGCCTGGCGTGGCCTGGCCTGCCCAGATCAGACCGTATATACATAGCACACTGCAAAACAGAACACTTCACTACTCGCTGGCTTGGCTTGGCTATACCCGGTTTTTAGTCCCGACTCTTTTCTGCTTACATCATTTCTGTTTCGAGACAAGATACTGTTTTCTTATTCCCAGTTTCTTTTTTCACTTTTCCCTTTCCTAACTATAAAGTACCATACTACTACAGTAACCTACTATGTCCATGTAGTACCTAACATTAGAAATGTCGGAATGACTAATACATTCTGTAGGTAGCTTTTTAGAGTCTTTATTATCTGCAGTACAGTTACAGTAGGGTAGGTTGTGTGTAATTTAATTCTGCTCTACTAAAATAATTACCTAGCAAAACATTAAACCTACTTTGCAAAACATTTTAGCTAGACTGATGGAAATATTATAAGTAAATATAAATATAGAGTATAGGAAAGAGATGAAATAACTGCTCCTATTCTACTTTGATGTGGGAGAAAGACCAATCCCCTTAGATTGTGCATCATTTCCAGAGAGAATTTTAATTTTCTCAACTTAATTCTTCTGTTAAGTACTTATAGTCCTAATGTTGCCACGAACGTTTGTAACAGATGAAATATATTCATGTGAATGTTAAAGAATCTCTTTTACCTCATAGTATCAAGAAATCTGGAGACAATTATTTATGACCTTTTATATTTTGGTGACTCCTAAATATAATTGCTGCTACAATTATCTTATAAAGTAGACTTTTTAGATCTAATATTTGTATGCAATACGATATAGTGTCATTTTAATGAGCAAAAATTCACAATGAATGGAGAATACCTACTTGCTTAGCTTAAATGTCAAAATTCCTCGTAGCTGCACAATAATGTAGAGCGTAGAGTATTCACAAAGTAAATAGAGAGTGTCACATGTATGGCTACATGTCAATGTCGCGGCTTATTTTGTGGCTCTAAGCCAAATGTGAGGTAGCCCGGCATCGACTTCCGGAAGAATTCTTTTGTAGTTTTCCTCGAATGTATATAAGTACATACATATACATTCTTTTACAAAGCGGGAGAAAGATGCATAGTTTATAAAAGAGTTTATCCGTTTAGCGTATTCGTTTAGACTTTATATACTAACTTCACTCACTAGACGTGCATGCAGTTATGTAAAACTGCAAATTCAGTTTGGCCTAACCAAGGCCATGCCATTCTAAACTCATCCTCGTACTCATAGTATGTATGCCCGAAGGATATAATATAATATAATGCGACATATAAATCTACTCTCTTTCTTCTCAACATTGAACTAAGGAAAAGTTAGATAAACTACAAAGATCTGTATAGATCTCTTTCTAGAAGTAGTAACCATTTGTTCTCTTAAATCTTGCTTTGGGTACATCGGCCTTTTCCCTTTTCCCCCTGTACGTTGATTGTATTTGTACCTACTGAATATTATGACCTGTTACAGGGAATAATAGGTATTACAATGAATATAAAGAGTTTTTACTATTTTTATATGTATACATAGAAAGATTATATATATTCTGTATTACAGATATAGCGAGTGAGTAATTGTTATTGTAAATCCCTATACAAAAATAGGTTGACCTTTCTTCATAATATCCATTGTAAATTGTGGACATGGTTGAATACAGAATGGAGTGGACTAGTTTACTGGTTTAGTTTACTTAACGCTTGGTGTTGGCACTCCACTCCACTATGAACTGAAATAATAGAAGAATAGAATACAATGAGGGTTGATTAATGTGCTTAACAATAATATCATTGTAAAGGACAATGTAATGTCACATTACCATCTCTAGTCTACAACGATTACGTATGTAAATAATAGTAATAGCACTACAATTTCTGATATCATTCTTATAATATCCTGGTATACTTGTATAATAGTGTCGCTGTCGCTTAACACGTGCTCTACGTTTCTTGATGCCTGTTAAGGGTATGTAGTATGCGTAATGTCGATGCTTGCTCAGTTTAGTACAAGACATAAATTGAATTAATGGTGATTGAGATACATAGAAGTGTACGATGTAATTATGTAATCATCATCCTATCCTTCATCCCATTTTGATGGATGGCTTTTTTAACGGCTGCAGTCAATTTTTCTTGTTAATTTGCATATACACAATCTATTTGATATGATTTCTAGTCAAGTGCAAATACTGTAACATGCATTTGCTAATTTTGGATGTAGAAAATTACGATTTCGTGAAAAGTAAATAGATTCTTGTAATAATATTCCAAACCAAGTTAGGTATATCTGCATGTAATAGCAAAAAATGTTACAAATTGGCAAGTAAAACAATTTTTAGCAGCTGAATTTAATGACAATTTAAGTCCAAACTCCTATATGAAGTACGAAACAATATTTCTTGAGGGAGCATACCTATACATGTTGTGTGGGCATTATTATTATTACTACAGCAATTCTACAACATTGCGACAACGTGTTTTGGTATAAAAATGCTAAGTGGCTCGATCAGTACGTGCATTCTCTATCAATGATACGATGACAGTTGTCGGCACATTGCAATTATGCCTTTTGCACTTCAATTCATTCATTTTTTCTTAACTGCTTGTTATTATCCTGTTATCATGAATCATGCAGGTGAATTTTGTTTTGTTTACTTTCCCGTTCCACTCATTACCCTATTATTATTAGTTGAACTCAACTCAACTCTTATTGTATAAATATATCACCTATGCAATATACGTATAACAAATCATAAAAGAATTAATAAGGATATGTTTGTAAAATAGTAATACATATATTATGCACTATGATTTCTGAGTGAGTGTGTAATTGGACGTAGGTGGATAGTTAAGCCATGTTAAATAAACCAAGCCAGGCCAGGCCAGGTTTTGAGAGTCGAGTTTTCTTATCTATACATCTGTGATGCAAGTGATGCAGAATATAATGTAATAATGAGAGGAGTAAAACAAGGAGGGAAACACTACACACTACTATTATTATTACTACTATTACTATTACATGTTCAGCTCACCCATTCATTCTACTGTTTGTGTATTTAGCTGTGTAATTTTATCTAATGTTCTATCTCATCATTATCTCAATCTACATAAAAAGGGGAAACTGTGCTGACGCTGACGCTCAGCTAAGTAACTTGCTATAGGTATACTATTTATTCTGTTATGTTATGTTGTGTAATGTTGACATTCAATTTAGTGTACATGTTATTAGCACAAAGTTGTTTTTATTTTACTATAGCATCTCTCAACACATACTACTATAGTAGATATATATACTAATTGTAAGTGTGCCTACTTTGTTGTTTGCATAATTATAATGTGTATATACCTACCTATCAAGTTAAGTCAATGCCAACATAAATAATTAGTAGATAAATACATACAGTGAATGTACAGATTAATGATTTCATTTTCAGTTGTTAGAATTACATTTATCTGTATATGGATGTGTTAAATATTTATATATCTTTTTTGCAACTACATGTAATCACATTTGACAGGAGATTCTCATTCTTTGGCGGATAGTGAAGAAATGTCCATAACTTATTACAGTTTCAATACAAATAGAATGAATATGCAGATAAATACATATGAAAATTTATGCTGTTATAAATAAAGTCACTAATTCAGTGCATTTTTAGATAGTCTCTATACATTTATGTATAATGTATTAGGAGTTTTATTCAATTCACCCTTCTTTGTGAAAATGGGATTGTGACCATGCCATACTGATGAGAATTATTAAAAGATGAAATGGAAAGTTTGTGAGTCTGGGGAGCCTAGTCGGCTGCTTACAATATTTGTCTGAGTCTAAAATGATGCAATGTAAAATTTGGTTATTCAACATGAACCTACACTCTACACACCTTCATATACGAATACAAGAACTACTCACAACAAATCTATGAAGCTATGAATATAATTTTAGTATAACAGAGGGTAAAGTAGCATTGTCTGTTTATACTAGAAATGTTATATATATATAGGTAAAGTTTATAATGCAAGTAACTCCTTTAGTATCTAAAGTTGTAAGTTTGTCTTTGTCTGCAGTTAAATAGAATGTAAAAGGGATGATAGTATGCAGACTCTGGAGAATTTATAGTGATATAAATAAACTTATTTAAAGACGGAGTAGATCAGGATATATAGTGAGTAGTAGGAGATATGTGTACAAATAGTGTAATGCAAATGCGGTGTGTTGTTGGTTTGATGTATAAAAGTAAAAAGTGGATGAGATAGGATATTGGATATATTTAGGAGTGCCTAGGTGCTATTAGTTATAAAAGAATATATTCTCTATAGCGTGACACCACATCAGTTCACATCACATCAGCTGAAGTGAAGCCCAAAGAAAGTCAAGCCGAAGCAGTTTAGTTTGAGGGAAGGTTGAGTTGAGATGGATGGAATGGAAGGTTTTCCGTGATGAGAGAAACAGTCTGAGTCAGACTTTCGGAGGGTTAGGACGACAGGACGAATCCTTTTCCTTCTCCTTTCGGGATTAATAATCACAGAGTCATGCCATACAGAGCCAAAGCCAAATCTAGAATAGTACAGTACTCTATTCCTACATATTCTATGTATGTACAGATACACTGCAGAGGAAATGCAAGAACAAGAGTTCTTACTATCCGTATCCTATCCCTGATGCGATATCACATCCTATCCTTCTTTTTGGAAATACAGGAAAGAGGAAAGGCAGCCCGTCACTTTACTTTAGTTTTCTCTCTCTCGAACAAGTCACTCGACTCAAACTCTTACGTTAGTCTACCCTCATCTACATCCAAACTACAACTACATCCTTATTTCATTTCGACTTTGAAATTTATACTTTGTTACAAGAATTGTCAAAATCCCAATCTTCTTTACCCCATAGTCAATATTCCACTTACATTGCGTTTGCTTATTTCTATTCTTTCGTATCTGATGCATTCGTTTAAATTGTACTCCACTTTTAGCAATATGTAAAGCAAAAGCAGAGCCAAAAGGAACTCTTGCCTGTACATAAATTAGGAGAAAGTAGCATTTGTATCAAATCTACTTATTCTTAAGGAATACACAAAAATATTATATTAAATTGTCTAGATATGTAGCTAACACGAAGAGAGAATGCGGATCTCATATATATATTATATTTGTATCTACTAAAGGTGAACGTAGTAAGTCATACTAACCTGAAGTAGAAATATATAATATATAGGAAAGGCGCTAGAATACTTACGCTTTCACTGCGTCTCACTAAGAATCTAAGAGACAGCTTGACTTTCTTGACAGGATTGAAGCGACTGACTGTAGCAAATAATCATTCAGAGTATAGAAATAGACACAACTAAACCTGACTTTGACTTTACTCAAAGAACAGTTGACAAGACTGCAGTTTGCTACTTTGGCTTTGACGTTCTCTTATAAAAGTGTGTATTGCTCAATACTGCGTAGAAATACAGGATCCACATGTTATCACATCAGAGATATTCACGCTTACTACTACATAGCAGATCACCCACTCAATATTTGCAGCTGAAAAAATTATTTCATGTATCATCAACTATTAGTATACTTACTTAATACATATTTTGTCGTTTGTTGCATAATTGTGTGCTAAGTAATTATCTTTACTTACACATTTACACAACTTTGTGCTCTATATTTAAACACAGAAATACTCTCATGCACAAGGTTGTGAATATTTGATTTTCAAATACCATTTGCTTTTAAATGGTGATTCTTTTTCTCAGTCCAACACATTTTTTACCATCCCACTCTTCACTAAAGTAAAAACTGCAATATTATGCAATGTTATCTTAAAATGAGCATTATGTATAATGTATGTTCTCTTGTGTCATTTTTTGTGCCTCAGAAGCTAGAACCAAGTCAGCTGGAAGAGGAAATCCAAACAAAGGAGTCCAGCTGGGCTTCTTCGTTTTGTTCCTTTGCTTTAGTCCAAATTTAGGCTTTACATACATATAAGGGAATCCCTTTCCTTAGTGTTCTATATTTTGCAGCTTTGCGTTTAAGTCCAGATCAGAGACACATGAGGAGATTGCAAATTTCAGCAACAAACTAGAATTTCAACTTCAAGAAAGAAAACATGACAGGGCAAGGCAAGGGGATCAATATTGCATGTGATGTGATAGTATTTATGTCCTCGACTCGTTACAAGAAACACTACCTCAATCTCTTTCACAAAACTCTTTGGGAATACTTATCTCTGTTTTTACGAATAGTGCCAGAATTTCTAATGTGTTTCTCATTCATTCATTCTCAGCTACTATATATTTATAGGTTGTATACAATATGATTCTTATACCACTATTTCAACCTTGAAATGGGGAATCAAAGTGTTTACTATTAGTACACAAACTTTATAGTTGACTCGTTCGTTGTATTGCTATATCTGTATTCACTGTATCGTGTCAATGCACTTTCCTCATTAAATTAATGTACGTATGTAGCTCGGTTTTATTACTACTTGTATTGTAGGTATTGCGGCTCACTTAAATAGAATTGCGTAGTTGCGTGAGTAACTCTAATTTTTATTTGAATATTAATGCTCAGCTCACACTGCTTATGCATATTGTAATCAAATGAGTGCACATTGTACATGTCTGCTGTTCCCTTTGATGGACTTTTCAGATTACCTATTCTATTCAACAGTAAAAATTATGTTTTACCAAACTTTTATTTTTGAATAAAATATAAACTATTTACGTCTAGGGTGCATTGTATTACGATGTGGTAAATACTAGCATGACTTTCGACAACCTCTCTTAAACCTAAATTGGTTTTTGGTGGAAGTATATTATTGACAGTATTAATCAATTTATCGGAGCATTTGGTACACAAAACTTTCAGATTTAAAATGCACTCGTATTCTGTGGAACTATACAATATTTTTGTAATTTAATTTCTATTCTCCAGGATACCGTAAGCTTAGAAGTGACTTGAGTAAATTCTTTAATATCCTAATGATATCTTTATGACATTTATTTGGACTTTTAGACTCATTGTCTCCCGTTATCTACTGAATATGTAATTTTTGATAGCTGCTTTACTTATCAACTTAGATTTGTCGATATTATTCCCACTCTTACATAAAAAGAATGTTACGCGCAGTACCTAATGGAAATTTAAATCTGTGTGTTTTACTAATATGTAGTTTCACATGTATTTAGGTACACAACTATCTTATCTAACTAAGTTATCGAACCATACTGTGTTTTGTTATCGCATACAAAACATGACACATGTGCTTACACACATTTATTAGGCATATCTAAGGTAGTATTTGTATTCCCTTGGAGTGAGTAAGTGTGAAGAGTTAAAACATAGCATTCCAAGATAGACAACTAGTATATACTATATATACTATCGGAATATAGTAAGGCTTCCTAATGGTATTTATATGTATTCCTAATAGTAGGATAGAAGGAAATAGAAAAGGTAGTTAAAGTTTGTGAAGCATATAGGCAGAGTCAATTCCAGAGGAGAGTGCACTATTCTGAGTCTCTGTTGGAGTAAAGTAATGTAGGTGAAAAAGGAAGGGAAGATGTGGATTTGCTGTTATGTATGAATGAGATAAAAAGAGGGTCAATGTCAGGGCTTCGTGAATTGGTTGCGAATGTCAGTCGACTGCACTACTATGTACTATTACTGTACTTTGTCTAGTCTGTGTGCATTTTACTTACTTTACTCTACTAGTTGGGTTTGGTTGACTTGACTTGACTTTACTCGACTAGTGTACATATTACTACTTTGTATATAGGTACGTATTACTACTATAGGTACATACTACGAACTTGTGCTACACTTTTGTACTACAGACATAAATATACTATACTGTTCCTGCTCTGACTTTCTTCTATATCCGTATAGTAATATGTATGTAGTAAACTCATATCTTATGTTGGTGGAAGCAACACGAGGCTTTTCTCTCTAAAAACTTTTCTCCTTTATCTCTTTTTTCGCTAGCACTCGAATAAGCCAGAGAAATGTAAGGCAAGGCGATGGAACGGCTAAACAGCGAGAGTAGTGACTTGACTTGACTTCGCGTTACTTCACTTGAATTTGCTTTACTATGTTTTACTATGACTTTAGTTGACGGTCTCCGGCCCGACTTCGTGTTTAGTTTACATGCTTTTGGTTCGGCCAAAGCTACTATGTAGTATGTAATGAACTAGTAGTAGTCTTCTTACTCTTTACACTTTTTGATAGGACAATGTGGATGGAATACTTATAGGACTTTATGTAAAGGACGTGCCACTTACGTTGGGTTGTTAGTCTTATGGATATATTCGTTAAAGTTAGTACGTACGTAGCTGTATTGGTATTATGCATCTGGTAGATGGGATATGAATTAGGGTACTTACTTGCTACTTAAGTATGGAGCATGTAGGACATTTCGCTTGAATGAAATTGAAAACTGTTAAAGAAACTCAATAGTATAAATTGAGACATGAAGAATACTATAGTGTATGTATGTCGTTGGTTACAAATTGGGCGTACGATGCGCTACTATAAGTTCAATGAAACGAAACCTAAGATGTTAAATTCTGAACTACAATAGTAGACAGTGCAGTACCTGAGTACTTCTATTATAATTGCGCCGATAACTTGAAGCGTTTACAAATAGGGTTTTCTTCTCTAATAATTTAAATACGAAAAAATGTTAATGAATTTAGTTTTGGATGAGATAACTAAACGATTCTTTTTGTTTGTTGTACAGAATGCCCCTCCTGGAGGTTCTCGTGGCGGACCACCAGGACCCCCTCCCCAGCAACAACATCCCCAACAACAATATTATCCTCCTAATATGCACCATCAACCTCCTCAAGCACCTCCGCATCAGCAACAGCCATTCCCACCACCTCCTCCTCAGTCACCTCATTATCCGCCACCACATCCTGCTCAAAGATATCCAGGTCCGGGACCTGGGATGAGACCTGGAGAGAATCAACCGCCTTCACATTATCCTCTGCCGGCACCGGTATGCATCTCTTTATATTATTGAGAAATATGTTTTACTAGGATTTATTCATCTGTACAAAGAATACGGTTGACTTGATAAATAGAGTCTATAGGTTAACAAATTCTGGTAGATAGTGTGTTCGTATCCAAAAGCATAGGAAGATTGTACAAGAGTCCGACTGCCTGAGACAGCAAATAGTATCAGTAAAAAAATATTAGGTACATATGTTTTTATGGATTTGTGGCATAATATTTTGAGTAAACCATATAAAAGTAATAATTATGATATGACGTAGGAAGTACATGATGATTCATCTCGTGATTATGATATAAAGTGTCGATGCATGTCTGCAGGAGATATGGATTATTGACAAATGAATGGAAAGATTACTCCTTAATAGCTACTCTGATGTTATATCTGTAATTATAGTAGTTGGATAGCCGAGATTGAAATTAATAATGTGTTTCTGATAAAAAAATATCCTTCGATATGGTGGAGATATAAGTACCTATAGTATATGTAATGTTGTTGTAGATGCTGAATTGAAGTAATGTAAGTATGATGATAAATACGTGTATGTAGTAAAGTTTTGTATGTAAAAGGAGAGGATGATGGTATGAATATGAATCATCATGACAAAGGCAGACACATTCATTTTAACTCTCACACTGAGAATTGCGGTAGGTTTGGTGTCTGGCATGACATGGTTTGGTTTTCAATAGGAACGACTTTGCTCTTGGACTCTTATGTACATGTCGTTTTTTACGGGTGAAAAAATTCATGAATGGAATGAGCACAATATTGCATGGAGTTGAGTAGAATAGGGAATACGAGTCCACACATACTATATACATATAAGTTAAGAGTTTACTTTTTAGTAGCACTATATATATAAGTATAAACTCTGGCTTTAACTTGCACATAAGGCGAGGAAAGGCAAGGACTTCTCAACGGGCGAGAGAGTTTGGTTCGCTTTCCTCTAGTTTGGCTAGGACAGGGCAAGACTAGGATTTATGACATGTTTAGGGAAGTAGAAGATCAGATGCAAAATGCAGTGCATGCAATAGGCAGCAGATGCACAGCATTTTATATAGAAACGAGTAGAAAAGAATCATTTTATATATAACTACCCATATATCTTTACCAGACCACATCTCAACTCACTAATCTTGTTATTGGGTATTTTTTGCAATTTATACATAGTTTTTATCCGTAGTGTGGACGTGGATGTGAATAACAGAGTTTTTATACGCAGTGCGTATGGCTATTGATTTTTGGGATTGATCCACCGCTTTTTGTGCTGAAACTAAACAAAACTAAAAAGTAAATGGATTTGTTTGTGTAGGTAATAGGTAGCATTTCTGTATATATTGTATATAAGTAACTAGTACAAGGTACAAGGTATGCGTGATCTCCACAAGAAACTGTTACGGTATAGATTGTGAAAGTTTTCCCTTTCTGTTCTGTTCTTTTAATGAAGAGTGCACGTGTTGTATAAAAATCAGCTGTTTTTGTTGTTGGTTTCCTTTGGCTGGTCTGGTCTGGCCTGGCCTATATACTTTTCTGTAGTAAACTCAATTCTAGTCAAGCCAAAGCCAAGTCTCTGACATTGAATGTTGAAAAGAATAAAATAGATATCCATTCCATTGTGTGTCTGTCGAGCTATGTAATTTAGCATTAAAACTACCTTTTATATGATGACATAGCTGTATATCAGATCAAACTTACTTAATACACCTTTCTGTAGTCATTACATTTAGAAACATATAGTCATGTCAGTCTGCTCTTCGTCTGGCTTGAAGCATTATATGCTTTATTACCTATATAAATTTTATATAGGAATGTATACTCATTATTTCTTAAGTTCTATCATGAAAAGTTGAATAACTACCCAAGAAGATGATTTGAGGGTATAGAAACTTAATACGTGCTTCCTAATAAATACAACGGTTGCTAATGGCTTAGCGATACGATGCAGTTACAAAATAAAGATGCTGAAGAAGAAGTTGTGCTGTTAACCACTGCACTGTGTGGTCCGTATACCTATAAGACACTGGCTAAAGTGTCTATAGGTATTAACAAGTGTAGTTTCAGGGTTTATATTGCCAATTTAGCGTTCTTTATTTTGGCAATTACCTTAGGAAACTATTATATAGATTTGGATTGGATTTCTAATGGTAGATTGAGGAAGAGACATTAAAAAGAATAGATACTATGCTATATGTACATTAAATACGTTAAGGGGCAGAGACAGAATAAATGATGGGAGGATAGTATGTCTAGGTCGTGTTTTAGTTTAGTGATGTAATCTAACAGAAACAGAAGAGGGAATGAGTGAATTGAAGTGAAGTGTCGGAAAGAAAGAAAAACATAAAGTTTTGTGGAGCCAGCCAACAGTTTGTGGAGAGAGAGATGAAAAGGAGTGAATCGGAAGAACTCTGCTGACTGACTGACTTGAGTTTATTTGATGATGGGATGGATAGATGAGATGAGGTTCATGAGGATTGTAGATTGAGAGCAGGGGAGGTTGGGTTGTTGGCAAGAAAAAATTTCCGGTTGCATTCCTGGACTTCCTGTTATAATGTGAACGTAAAACGGTACAAGGGAGAGGCAAAGCTGGATGGATGGATCTATCCATCCTTTTTGTTATTGTAGTTTAACCCCGTAGTACATATAGTACTTACTATATGTACTCGTTTTACTCTCTTTATATTTATAGCCTTTCAGTTAATAGATATAACTATCCACTATCAGTCTACGACCTATCCTACTAATGCTGAAACTATATTTATACCATCAGCTCCGAGTTGTTTCAGAACTTCATAATATTATGTGGTGATTTTTGTTTACTGTTTACACCGACCGAATCACAAGTTGGTCTTGGTACCTTGACACTTATACAAAATGTAGTATAATAACCTTGACTGTACCTATATGTTAAAGCGTGAAATGCAAAATGCTGCAAATACAGTGACATGTACATGTTATGCTACATATTTACACAATTTATGCGTAGTTACGTACTTTGTGCAGTTGTGTTCTTATTTTGTGCTCTTGTTGTGCACTATGTACTTACTTTACTATTTAGGTACATTCCCTTATTTCTTATGCTGTTTCTGCATCATACACATTTCATATCAAAGCTATTCAAACCAAAAATATGTTCTCAGTATAGGTATTAGGTATAATAATTATCTTTTAGCTGTAAATCCAGAATCTTATTACTTGAAGTTTTTTAATGGATATA
>JAQFYC010001303.1:0-36371 GCA_034694165.1 Tomocerus mixtus | reverse complement strand
TGTACTCACATCCCGGCCGACTTTCACTTCCTGGAAAATATCTCAATTCGTAACGTTTTTTAAGTGGCCACCCTGTATAATAGGGGGTATGGTAACTGCTGGCATTAAATGATGACAGATGAGAAGGAGGGATCAGGAAAATGGTCAATCTTTTATGACGTAAATTGACGGAATATGAGAATGGCCCCTGTGATCGTGTTTAATGTTTGTGGCAAAATAAGTTAAATAGTAGTACACACGACCCGTATACGGATGTACATGTGTGTTGTGTACCAGTATGCAGTGCAGTAGTAGTGTGTATGGATTAATAGCATAGTTACTACATACTGCATACATATACATATTATACTGCATACCTATTTTACCTATATACTAAATACTACATCATACATGATATGCATATGAATATACATTAATATTGTATACCTACTCATGTATTTCGGCGCTGGAAAAGAATAGTATATCTATAAGCTATACTTCTCTTCTCTCTAATGTACAACAGGAACATGTGGTCTACTAAAGGACGATTCATTTAATATGCAGACCATCTTTTTGAATAGAGGTATGCATCACTTATGTGTTAACAAGCAAAATTGGGGGACTTATGGAATACCTCTATTAGTGTGATCATCGTTCGAAAATTCCCAAATTCGAAATAGTCCAGAAAGTAATTTCGAAACAAGGATCGTTTTTAAGGACATCACAGACATATTATAGTGATAGCTGTATTTTATTTTTAAAATAAATATATTTAAAATTTAAATATGGAAACGACATTTCACACTCCAACTAAAATAAAACTAATATTACTAAACAATTAAAATATTTAAAGCGAGAATGAAACGTGCAGTGGTACTTACCACTTACAGGGATGCTAATATTTAGATTAGAAACAGGCCCACTGGCATACCTATTTTAAAACTTTTGTCTTTTTGCTGAATACGGTTTAAACAACATTAATTAGTATTAACGTGAGTGATTAAAAATGGCGAACAGCGAACATAATCAAATTCCTAAGGGTTTTGCTTTTATAACCATTGATTTCATAAAACTGGAATGAAAACTGCGAAATTAATTTACAATAAATGAAATGTACAAACGATTATTACATGAAGAGTATTTTAAGTTAAGAGCAACATTCCTAGCTATGAAAAAGCTTAATGAAAAGATTAAGAATTACGTATAAAACAAAATGTAATTAGAATAATCTTTAAATAATTTTTTTTTAAATGACTAATGTCTACCTTAAGCTATAAGCTTTGTATACATATAATTATTAACACTATTTTCCACATTACCAAGCAATCACTACTTCACTACACAAATACGATAGAAAAAACTACAAATAATCTTGTAAAACACTGCTTCTTTCTGTTAATAAATTTATACACTAATCCCAATCTACTTTTACACTAGACTATAGTCATTCCTTACTTACTTTCTCTATATAAGCTAGGACCCCCGAGTCTCATAAAATCTCTGTACTGTTCTCGTATGTGGGTATGTCGAAGATTTAATAAATATATAAATAAACTATCAATAGTTGAACTGAATTGGTAGTAGTAATTGTAATCATTCGTCTAACCATAATTTTAGTTTATAGTTTAATTAATCTAGTCTCGCTCCTCGCTAGGCTATTAGAAACATTGACATTATTTAAGAAGTCGACGATATTATTGTATGACCCTTGTGTACGTTCCGTGTGCATTTTGTACGTTTGCTTTGTTGCTACACTTTATATTTCAAGGCAGCATAAGACTTCAAGGACAAGCCAGCGAAAATTTAAATATCCGCGGAAATATTGGAAAATCTAATTTTCTCGTTGAAAATGATAAATTAGAACTCATTTTAATTATTTTCATCACAAATTGTGTCGGTTTTACGAATTTTAGTATTTCGTATTTGATGGACAATATTTACATACGGTTTAAAATCAGTTGAGTGATAAAATCAATAATATTTTACAAAATCAAAATTGGTAAGTATATTTCATATTTAAAGAAATTATTGGTAGTTATTTTTCTTGTGCTGGATCATGGATTATTGTAGTTAGTTACCTTACTACGTTACATTGATTTGATTACATAACCAATTACGTTACTGTAGATTTGTATTAGTGGAATTTGGATTTTCATTATTAGAAACTATTGAAACTAATGTTCACTTTATGTTGGACGTAAAGCTTTTAAGAAGTTGGAAGTGGATTGCGTTATATCATATTTTATTTTGATCTTATTTCGTTTCTTATTCTTATTCTTCAAATATGTCAAAATTATTTTGAAAATCAGAATGCCGAAATTACGAAGACATTTTCTGGATGTTTTAAAATAATGATTGTATGTTTGGTCTATAAAATTAAAAATGGCATACTTGTAAGTTCAAAGTTGGGTTGGATTGGATGGAGGAACATAATCAAATGGACAATGAACATAATACTATTATTATAGCATTCTTTAATTAATTCATAATTACAAGAATTACATGTACATTTTTGTCATTTGTGTTTTAGTGGCAGGGGCTGAAGTTAATGATACAGATTATAGAGCTTTCGACTGCTATGGTCGACTACTTAGAGGTCAACTGATGACTAAAGTGAGACGTACACAAATGGCAACAGCAGCAGTACCGGTATAATTTACTTAATCAAGCAAAAAAAAAATAGTTTTCATATATGTGCACTGTGTGCATAATAATAATTATTATAAGTAGGGTTTTGCACAATGCCGAATCGATCAGTGGCGATTTAGGTTATCACAAGAGTTGGGTTGGGAGTGGGACGTGGCAATAAAGCATGAAGCCATTAGCGAAAAAGCATCTTTACTTGACGTACTCATTCGCATTCCCAACTCATTCTATGATCCATAGCCGCCGGTTCTGCATTGTACAAAACCCTAATATGTGTTTTATTTATTTCAATAGTTTGAAAAGCGAATTCCTTTGAAAAAGGAAGATGTAACGTGTCCAATCTGTTGGTCCGTGTTAATTGAGCCTGTTACTTTGCCCTGCAAACATAACTTGTGCCTGGTATGCTTTAAGAAACACGTAAATGAAACTGCATTGGCGTGTCCCTGTTGCAGAAAGCGGTTGTCTGTGTGGAGCCGAAAGGCATGCAAAGAAAACAGCCTAGTAAATTTTGTTTTTTGGGAACGAATCCAGCGGGAGGTAGACTATACTAATTCATATTAGTGAATACTGATGCATTCTTTCAAAATTTTGCTTCCTAATTTTGTTCCTTATCGGGATTGGGTATAATGATTTAATATAATAATTTTAAATAATAGTTTCCGAAGTTGGTGTACGCAAGATTAAATAATGAAGACTCGCAAGACCTTGACCCTAACGACATTATATCAACCGAAGATGCCAACTTCGACATTAAAGGAGAATCTCTTACGGAATTGGATGAACTGATAGCTTCTCCTGCTCCAAAAAGGGACGGGGAAAGTGCAGCTCAAGGTGAAATTCGTCAGGAATTTGAGCATCTTTATAAGAGCCATTTGGAAGACTTGGAAAATCAGCGTAAAAGAGAGGCAGAAGCCAGTTCGGAATTTATACGAAAAATACAGGTTGACTAAAATTAAGCACCTTCCATTTTAAATTGTAATAATTTTGTGGTTACTTTAACTGTTACTTTTTCAAACAATTTAATTTAGGAAGAAGAAACACAACAAGAGGCTGAGGAGAAGAGTAAATTAGAAGCGGACTTAGAGTATGCTAAGCGAATTCAAATTGAAGAAGAGGCAAGGTTAAAGGCTCTTGCTGTTAGTAAATCGCTGCTGGTGGAAAAGGAAACCCTAGTCAAGAAACCACTCTGCAGAAATCTGCTCTCAGAATGGGGACCATCTCTGACGAGTCCAACAATAAAAACTCCGTCTGCCGAAAAGAAGACAACCAATCAGCTTTCGAACAGTTCTCATATGTCATCATCAAGCAGCTTAAAACGAAGATCGTCATCATCATCTAATCACTCAAATAAAAGTAAAAATATCAAGCGAAATGGAAAGAATAGTAGTCAAAGTTCGATTTTAAGTTTCTTTACAAATTCTCAAGATTTGGATACTTCTAAGTCCCTAATGGAAACCCCAAAATCTGCTGTAGACCTATCTAATTCCCTCTTAGACACCTCCCAATCTTCATCTCCTCAACCGTCAACCTCGGCTGCTGCGATAGCAGAAATAAACGCAAGCAAAAATTTAACCTCGTCATTTGTAGTTGTCGGTTTGAATTCCTCGGGAAATACTGCCTCACCCTTTAAGCCCATTCTTACTAGCCCAAAAAGTAGACTTGATTTGATTAGTAGTCTTTCTCCCGTAAAATCTTCCAGTTCCGTAACATTTGCTGATCAGCCGAATATTCCGGGAGGTAAAGGCACTCCTGATTCCATTCATGTGGAGCTCAACAGCCACTTCCGTCCAATAAGAAGCGCTCCGAAGACGCCACCTAAAAGATTAGCAGATGGAACATACCTACCTGAACCAAAAATAGTAAAAACTACGCCAATTCGACCTTCGCCCAGAGCAATAGCAACCGTCATGGCACCTACCCATAATAGTGTTTTTGGAGAAGTAATGGAAGAATCCGAAATGGACATTTCTCCTAGTAAAGATTCAATAATACCGTGTTCAGTTAGTTCCTCTGAGGGCGAGTATCACCCTTATAAAGGCCTGAAGATGGATATTGTAAAGCTGGATTCGAATGATTATCCCCCCGGTATGTTAAAACTAATTATTACTCATTGCTCCCCACTTTTAATATGGATTTAAGTTTATATAGCAGATTAGCATCAGATATTAGATTGCTAACTTTATAATTTTAAACATTGTTTTCTATTATTTAACAGGGGATCCTAACTCGCATGTTGATAATGGCAATTCCTCTCAACCAGAGACAGCTTTGGATGTATTCCGATCGCCAAGTGCCAAATTGAAAGCCATAATGGAAAGCAACGATGAAGAAATACCAGATTCCCCGAATATAATGCCGTGCATGTACGAATATGAAGCCGAGGAGCTAGATCGATTTCGTAAGGCAAAGGAACAAGAGATTGCTGATTATAAAATAGCCCTTGCTTTAGAGAAGGAATTAAACAGAAGGCCGTCCCCAATTAAACGAAATAAAAACTCAAAAGAACGCTATTCTATCAGAAATTGGCTGAAGACAAAGGATTCGTCTCAAAACTCGACTTGTAGCGTATCCAGCTCTAACTCTAAAAATGAATCTTCCATTTCTACAAAAGACAAAAAACTCTCCGCTGTCAAGACAAACAATGTGGCAATTTCTAGCGCAACTATAACAATCAGAAAACAATTATCAACCCCCAAGAAAGAATCTGATTTGAAAAATGGCAACGACAATGTTTCAAGCCCTTTAGCTAATATTGTAAACTCTCACAGCGTGAACAACAATCTGTCTCCGTATACGCGATCTTTGCGTTCTAACTGTAAAATGTAAGTTTATATTTCAAACATTTTTGCTTTAATTGAATGAGTTATATATTATAATATATTTTGTTGCATTTTTGTTAATTATTGACAATATCGACCTTTTGTAAGTCACTCGCTCTCCAAAAGTAGACGATTGTTTATACACACATTCTTTGTTGGTAATTAAATCTATATCAATAATGTTTTACGTATGATACGATCTTATATTGTATTTATTCTCTTTGAAAAGAATGCCAATCTACAGTTCCTAAGTTTTATGCTTATTAGGTTTATATGACTGATATTCTTAGAATTGAAGCCAATTAAGCATTGAAGTTGTATATAAATAGTATTCTGCAATACGATAATGTTAAAGCAGGTCGGATTTATATATTAAATGTAGGATGAGTTGACTTTATTTAGTTATGCGGTATTCAAGAAGCTATAAAATATTTGTGCATTAATCCATGCCCCTCTATGATAAATGTCAACTCGTAAATTCAGTAAATGCACAGTAAAAATGACAGAAACTGCCAGTTAAAATAAATTGTTCTGTAGTTCTTGATAAATAAACTTTTGTTAACGTAAACGGAAACGTAAATCCTGAATATAATGATATCAGTTAAGTAATAAAATAAAAGTAAATAGGAATGACTAAAATAAGCAAAATCAGTAAAACTGTGTCAATGTGTGATCACGATCAATCTGGGTTTGTATCGTTATAGCACAACTGCACGTCAATGTTAGTCTTTTGTTTTTGTTATTTTACATACAAGTTCTATGCATTTAAAAATAAGTAAAACTAAAATGAACACAAACTAGATGTAGTTAATTATTTAGCATTTCATTTTGTAGTAAAATGATTGTTATTGTAAGGTGGTACTGTTAAAGTAGTTTTATTTTTTTTTTGGCGTCACAAAAAGTCAAACAGTTGTGTATACAAGTGCAGATGCTAACCGATGAACTTGTTCGGCCTACTAAATAATTGATTAATGATATAACTGTTAAATTAAGTCCTTCATACTCTACTGTATTATACGTCATTCGATACATTACACTTACACTTGTTCGTAGTACAGTTACATAAGGCTAAAAACTATAATCAAAGACAACAGTATGTATTTAGTATAACCTAATTATCTAATTAAATTACTAGTTACTACTTAAAATAAAATAATTATTGATAATTAACAATCAAAGCAAATTATTGTTTCTGTAAGTTAGTTAGAACAGTGCCTATTTAAGATAATTTGATAATGTACGCTACATATTTACTTCCGTATAAGTAATTTAGATTCTCACTAGCTACATTTTGTACAATAACAAAGAAACAGTTATGTAAGATGTATTGTGAAATTCATGACATACCTCTTATTACATACTTAACTCATAAAAATACCACCTACTAGTTTTACTAGTAACTATACCTAGTAATAATATACATAGCATAGGCTGACCTAAAAGCAAAAATAAATCAAAACCTTTATTAATAACCCTATAAATACAGATTAACTATTTTCATATTAAAATAAAATCCTGCTGTAGTCTCCTCACTTGGCTTTAGATACAAACTACACATAATATCAATATTGGTATAATATAAAGTAATGCTAAGCAAGAAAGAAGTAGAATATCATTATATTGTAGAGTCGAAGCCAAATTGAGCACTAAAATGCTAACTTACATCGTTTAAGGAGGCTGAAGAGTGGGTCCCTACTAACTTTAATATACTTGTCGTCGTCTTTTATTATCCAACTGTTAATACTATTAGTATTATGACTGATTACATGGAAAAGTTGTAAATTATTGATAACCTATCGTTTGGGGATATGTAGGCGAGTAGAGACGTGCTATAAACTGTACTTGTACGTATGTAATAAGCATAGTGGAAACAGTTTTGCTCTGGATGGAAGTTTATAGATAAGTTACTAATTTGTACGATTATTATGATGTGCTATATTGTGTTATGGTTATAATATAAATAATTAAAGCTAGCATGCAGATGATAAAATATTAACTAAAATATACGTAAGAAAAAGGGACTTGCATATTAGAAAACATTCAAACAACGAATTCTATGATTCCAAACAATTAATACGTATTCATCAACTGATACTTGTTTAAATAAATAGAGTGAATATATTCATAAGCAATAATGTGTACTACGAGTGTAATTTGTAATTTAAAAAGTAATGAATTCTATTAGCAGAGCAGACTGTTTAGTGTAAATGTAAAACTAAACGTAATGCTTACAGTGTTGCTGTAACTGCTGCGATCAAATCTAATTAGCGATGAACACGTATAGGTAAATAGTAGTAAATGGATGTACGAATAAAGGTTTTTGCAGTCGATATAAATACTTAAAAACATGATATGTAAATTTTTTTTTTCATCTTTTATGCCATCATTAGAAGGTTCTGCTACTAAATTGACATGTTGAAAATATGGAATTGAATTCGAATACCTATTAATTTCATGTCACATTAAATTGCAACCGCGAATAATGATGCAGCACGGTGTTTGTCTAATAGTCTACCAAGAGGGAAAGCAAGAGAAAGTTATTAAAGGAAAGTTGCCAACGGTATTCCAATCTTATGATTTATACCTAGAGTACTCCACTTAATTTTGGGTGGAATTTTTCGTAATATCCTTTCATATTAGTATTTCCTTGATGATATTTGTTGTGTGTTCAACACCATTTCATTTTGCATGCACTTTTGGAATGGAATTCAATTCGGGTAAAGCCAAAGTCATACACAGTGAAGCATTTTTGACGACACCAACACGTATTATACAGATCTACAATGTTTGTTATTCAAAAAAGGGGTTATCCTCCAAACGGCGGTGTAAAATGTCGCATCCGATTTCTGGCTTGGAAATGTGTGTAAGCATGCCGGTGGCGGTGGGTGGTTGGTTGATTTCGGTAGCTTGCAATACCTATACCATCATTGGCCGATGTTGGCTCGTAAACTAATAAATTTTGGTATTCCCGATTGTTCCGACTAGGTGTATCCATATAATAGTATTATTATTATAAAACACTTTTACTGGGTATTATAGGTGCAGAGTTGGCGAGATTGATTGATTTTATAAATAGTGCAACCATAAAATGAAGTATGCATAGAGTTTGCAAAAAATGAACAAAGAAAAAAGAACTGATACATATATGTAAATATATATGTAAGACTGCATCTTTGTGCTACTATTTTGGTAAGTACCTTATGACAAGTAGCACTTCGTTACTTCTCTGAATATTTATTTAGACTTTGACTTTGGTTTCTTTGAGCTGATGGATGTTTACTGTCCATTATCGAAGATCAAAACTACTCTGAATTTTGCTACTGTAGCAAAGATAAGATCACAAGGTTCTTATAGCGTATTCGTAGTCGAAGCCAAATGAAGCAACACTAACAGTGTGAACGTGGCAAGAATTTCCTTATTTTGTAGGTCAGGTCATGCCATACTAAGTACATGTAACTTGTAACTATGGGCATGTGTATACACATTATCATTTACTATAGGCTATAGGTAGTCGATTTTTGGCTGCACGACCTGCTCCAGCTATCACAATATTAGACCCTGCCCTACTGGATTGGTGCTTGCGATTGGATATTTATTCCTTTTGCTTGCCATATGAAGCTCATATCATAATAATATGTATCCTATGTATAGTGTGGGACTGAAACTCACTTATCTTCCTTTGGAAATGATCTGAGATATCTCAAAGAAAAGCAATAACTGGAGATCTTTTGGCTGGAGCCTTGACAGCTAAATGGCGAAACAAAGAGGATTGCCCTACTAACCCAAAACTCTATTTCTTGCCCTCTCTTCATCTTTTAGGAGAAACTTGGCTCCATTATCTGATTACTACACACTTTTTGACGCTTGCAACATACGACTATATACAAAGCAAGACACCAGTTGTCTCCCTTCTAAACATTCTACTCCGTGCTACTCATGAGAAGAAAGGAAGTGGGCCATATTAAATATTAAGCGAATTATCCTATACTAGGGCAGTTATATGCAGCTGTACTCACAAACGATCCACTTAAATATCAAAAGAAAATGCAATTATCTTCCTTCCTTGTTTGTGTTTGTAGTACAATTCCACTAAATTATATGTAACATAATATAATCTTGTAAAATGTTTACATATATATATAAGGGGGTCTTGGTTTTGAATGGTTAGTGACACTACTACACTACTGATTTTTGCATCATTTAGGTAAGCAGGTGTCTTTTATTAAACGTCTTACTGAAAGGGATTCTCTAAAGTAGAAGAACACTTAAAATCACCTTCAGCAAACCCTAACTAACCTAAACCTATGCTTCCTACACATATGCTTACTATGTAATATGGACAATACACTATTTGGGTAGGTATTTAATCACACCCGCATGTAGATTGCTCCTATAACATGAGAATATGACATTCAAATATATTTCACACACACTGATAAAGGTTATAAAAATTCAAGTGCCATATCATATACATAAGAAGCAAAACAGCATTTGTAAATATAGGAACATCATGCATTTTAAAGTATCTTGACTAATAAGAACTGGTGAATAGGTCTATTAAAATAATCTATTGAAAATGACCAAGCAATGAAAGAAAACAACAAAACAATTATAATGTTTGGCAAAATTGATAAGGAAATATGATTAGAAGTATGTACCAAATAAACTATAGTACACATAATGTAAAATTTACATTCAAATAATACAAATGTTTCAATGAAAAACATTTTCTTCGTCATTATTATTATTTATCATTTCCTTTTACCAAAACACACTATTTTGTCACTATATTATTACAGCCAACTGATAATCATAATATTTTATTTGAATTTACACTCATATGTACGTATTTGTGCTAAGACACAGCACAACTTATTTAACATATAGGTAGATAAATTAGACTTATATTTAAATGATCATCATAACAAAGGAATCGTATCATTAAAACAAAGTGAAAATCAGTATTTATTTGCGTCATTAAAACAAAAGACTTGTCATTTATAGTGAACATTAGAACCAAATGAATTATCAGTAGTATGGAGGCAATAATCAGTCAAACATAAATCATAAATAGTGTGTGCTTTATTCCAAAATCAATGCTTTAGTGGCCACTGGCGTACGCAAGGGTGTTGTTTTGGGTGTTAAACAACCCCCGAAAGGCCCAAATTGTCCCGTTTTGGCGCTCCCAAATAATGAAAGTTGAGGTTCTGTCGAGAATACTTTCAGAAAACAACACCCGAACCGAAATCCTTTCGAGAAAACAACCCCCGGATCGAAATCCTGCGTACGCCACTGTTAGTGGCGCCCCTGGGCCTACCGCGTCCTCGTTTTTTATCTAATTGCTGATCAATCATTGCAATAGTTTTTTTTTATCTAATTGCTGTTTAAGTGCAATGATATGCTTGCACATATTGTTCTTGTTCTTACAAAAGTACTCATAGGTAATCCAGTCGGAGTTATTCAAATTAACCATCCAAAAGCATACTTTGAGTCAACAAAACTACTAAAAATATTCCATTTATATGATTTAATCACATTCGTGTATTTCTTAATCTTTGGATGGGTAACTCCGTTTCTCAGTTAAAAATCCTTAATATACTTCTAATAGTTCTAATCCATTAATGAATTATTTGGCTGAGAAAGTTTAGTAGAGAATCAATGATATATTTATTTATTTATTATTTTCCAGTCAACTTCCTCCCTTGAGAGGCAAATACGTTAGCAAGTTGGAAATAAAACCTTCATGGCATCATAGCACTGATAGCATCTCAAACTACATAGATACAAACTGGGAGATATTCTTATCTTAAGAATTTACATTTTAATATTCTATACCCTCAGGTTTATTAAACCATAGAATTGTATAAGCATATATCTTACTGCACTCTTTTATGATGTATGCATTGCCAATGTACACTAAATGATAATTTCCTTTTCAGGGTAATGATAATGTACCTTTTTCTAATGGAAGGAAAAAATGAACTGATAGATTCCTTTGTTTTACCCATGGATTAAATGGTAGCCCATAAATTACATAATATCTTTAACGGACTCTGGCTCAAAGTGAAAGCATATTATGTCGATGTTTTAATTTGTATTTCTATGTTTACAGGAAGAGCTGCATAGCCAAAACTAGATACTAAATAACATCTTATTTATTTAAATACTGAATAATAATTTATATCAAAACGTAGGCCGTTCTTCAATTACATACTTACAATTAGTATAATATATCAAAGAATTTGATAGCTAGTGTATCCAAGAAATGATAGCTCAAAAGGAAATTAACTCATAGCATGTACTCCAAATAGTAATCATAAAATAATGCGAGTTTCGAAGTGGAAGGTAAGTTGAGATGTTGAGTGAAGATGGAATGAGGCAACTATAAATGATGAAACGAAAGCATAGACAAGTGGAGTTCATTCTCGGGAGCCGAAAAGAAAAGGAAGATTATTTAATGTATTACGTATAGGAAGGGTTGAGGAGAATTAAATATGTTACAGGTAGATTCGGCATTTAAGCTGTACAGATGCTGCCGAGCTCTCCTCCTCATGAAACATCATTTGTGTATTGCATTTATTGTAAACACGGAATAAAATAGTATCAAATATCAAATGTATATTTTACTCGGTATATCACAGTGCATTACATGTAAAAGGTGAAAGTTGCAGCGGTGAAAGTACATTGCACATTAATTTTTTACTACTTCTGAATCTCACTGCCTATAAATATATAAAATCATATTTCTTTACACGGAGAAAGTTCCTAGGACTTCCTAGAATTATAGTTATGTTGGGCCAAGAAATATTAGTTTTTTATATACCATTCTTTAAACATCGAATCCAAGCAAATCATTACTGTTTACTACTTTTGTGGGCAACCTGTAACGTGGAGTATATGAACGTGGAGAAGAGAAAGGGGTTTAGAGTGTAGAGGTATTTTCCTCGAATTGTTTGGTTAGTATTAAATATATAGGTATAATGATTGAGTTTCTGCTGGGTTCCCACGAGAAACTCAGCTGTCGCTGTGACTAGAATCTATTAGTATCAACATTTCTTAAATGCATAGAATTCTGGTGACAACCCATTGGAGTGTTAAAGTAAACAAAAGAGAGACAGAAAGAGCAATGCTAAACAAAACATTTCAGCATCACACAAACTCAATGCAAACAAATACCACTGACTGGCCACATAATAAAAGCGCTGCAAAACACGGGACATATAGAGTATCAATGAAGTACGCGTAAGGGTAGGATTTGGGGCAGAAAATTGGTTTTTTATCAACACCCGACCCAAATCTGACCCAATCCTATTTTACATTCAATTCAATAAAATTTTAAACCAAGCCAAGAAGCTGCATGATACACAAGACATTTTATCAAAATGACTACTGGACATGGCGCTTTAATGATTTTTCAGCTGAAGCACGAAGTTCTTGTGTTAGAGAAGTGTCAATCCAACTCTACTTACTGGCAAGGGCGGACCCAGAGGGGGGGGGGGGCTCTGGGGTACGGAGCACCCCCCGAAATTTTCGGCGTACACTAGATATTATAGGCAAAAATGAAGAAAAACTCCGTCCAAGCAGTCACAAGAGCCCGACCTTCGGTCGGACTCATGTGACTACTTGGACTCCGTTCGCCCATTCAAGCCACCACAAATCGACCTTCGGTCGATTTATTGTGCCTTGAATGTACCGGTTTGTCGTTTTCCATGCGTTCGTATTATTGTGCAGATATTTTTAATTGGGTAAATCGATCGTATCAAAATCAAAACAAAGTAGGGACACTACAATTTTAAGTATGCCAAAATAGTATTTACAAGGAGTAAAATATAATCTGGAGTACTTACTACCTCTTCTTTGTTAGCTCATGTTTAATTCCACAAACTAATTGTGAACTAATGCGACGTCATAATACAAATAAACTACAAATACTGTAACATATTTTGTATGAAAAATATTAATTTTTAAAATATTTAATGGAAGCAGTAAAATATTTTTTAAAGTTGTAAAAAATACGTTAATTAATGAAGCATGATGTATTTATTCACAGTCCCACAATCCTCACTTTTTAGGCAAAGCAGGATATAACATATTGTACGTTAATTTATGAAGCATAATATATTAATTACAGTCCAAACTTCCTCACTTCAAAGCGGGGTACGACTAATTTTGTACCCTTGAAATGCTTCCATTTCTATCATATCAAATTACAAATCGGACGTAAAACTAAACGTTAATTTATGAAGCATGATATATTTTTTCACAGTCCCCCAATCTTTACTTTTTAGGCAAAGCTGGATTGAACATATTTTGTACTCTTAAAATGCTTCAATTTCTATTACATGCAACGAGATTTAGAAGCACAATGTAAAATAAATTACCAGCAAAATTGGACCCTTACATTAAATTGCAAAGAAAATTTTAAAATTGAACATTCAATAAAAATTTTAACTTTTGGTCAATTTTGTTGGCCAACGAACTCGGCCGGAGATGCGGTGAATTACGTTCAAATCCGAGGTTAAAATTGTTTTTTCAAAAATTTACTCAAGTAATCGTCGGTCAACCGGACTATCATAATTGCTTTAATATTTAAGGAAGCGACTATCTTAAACGCTCTAATTTTGACCTAAATGTACACATACATACGTACGTACGTACATACATACAGACAATAGCTCTACATAAGCCCTGGGTCGGGCTAAAAATGGCAAAAATTTTCGCGCTGCGCGCGGTTTTGTTAAATTTATGTTACAAGTCCATAATTCGCTTAAAACGGCAAAAAATGTAACGCATCTCGCTGTAACTTGGAGGTAAAATCAGCCTCCTATTGTAACATTGAGCAAAAATGAACAAAAACTGACAAAAATTTTCGCGCTGCGCGCGATTGTGTTAAATTTGTATGTTTTAAGTCCATAATTCGCATAAAAACGGCAAAAACTTAACGCACCTAGCTGTAATTTGGAGGTAAAATCAGCACCCTATTGTAAAATTGGGCAAAAGTGAACAAAAAATGGCAAAAAATTTCGCGCTGGGCGCGATTTTTTGACGTTTTTGAACCACATATTTTGAGCCCCTCCCGAAAATTTTTCCTGCGTCCGCCCTTGCTTACTGGGGTTTGAGTTGAGTATCCTCCTCAAAGAGCCAGTAGTCCTGTTGCTTCTATATTGTGTTAGCTACTATCTGTAGTTACTACAAACTACAATATATATATGTTTATTAAAATATTACATACCTATGTATTATTTTAAGCTTGCGTATTTACAATATAATGCCCTAGTACTAACGCGAGAAATGATACAGAACATTAATGCAATGCAAGAGAGAAAAGAGCAGAGGTGGTGATGACTGGACAGAGCACGTTCTTGTTCCGTGTACAAATCCTGGTAGCAAAATGAGGGAACAAAAATAAATTACTACGTAAATAATGGGATGCTAGCTTTGGTACATAACATGTGCTATACGTACGTCCTCATCTTACTTGTTTCCACCATAACTGTCAAAAGAGATAAACTTTGTATAATTAAAAAGGCCTGTCCACGGGACTGAGGAAAGTAACGGTAAATATAAAAATATGATTTTTGTAGCCTTTCTTTCTTTACTATGCTTTCTTTCTACGTACACTGTACTTCTACTTCATAGGAAAAGGTTAAACCGGTCGTACAGGGCAGCTCAATTCTACTGAAGAAAATGGAAGGTCAAAGAACAGCAATTCTTCATAACTCTTTTATAATGAATACTGCGTACTGTACTTGAGTAGAAAGTGCGAAATAATTAGCTCTGCAAGAACACTACCTTTCACTCAAAGTAACAATGAATGTGGTACTCAGATTCCTTAGGCATCCGATTACCTACTTCTAATTGGCAATTACTTTGCATTACCAACAGTATCAGTACCTCTTGATATTGATATGGCTTACATTACCGTGTATACCTGGTAAATCTTGAAGCCTTTATTGCATAGGGGTAGGTAATTGACTTCTGTACGTACCTTAGCAGCTTACCTTATCAAGTTATCAATTACATCTACGTATATGTACACATATCATTAACTATTTACCAAAACTTCTGTTGTCTCCTAAAAACAGTAGGTCCATTATTATAAAAAATCCAACGTTATGGCTAATTCTTTGAGTTTCGAAAGCTACACTTTGGTTTAAATGGTGAAAGTTAAAAGAAATAGTTTGAAAGAAAAGCTGCAATATTTAACACTACTGGGGTGACAGTAAAGGTGAGAAAATCAGCAATACTGTTCCATACGCATTAAATAGAACATAGGCAAGTATGTGACAGTAAACATCATTTTCATGTTTGCTGCTTTTAAAACAAACGGTTTCTCCGATCCATTGAAGATTTTATTTTATGAGCGTGAGAATAGAAGAAATGCCGTTAAAGCGTGCATTGCGAAATATTTGCAGCACGAGAGGTGGTCATGTTTAAGTTATTTTTATGTGTTGGTATAATACATTTCTCAGGCTGAAATGCCATACTGAACAAAGATTAATGTTGTCTGACCTATAGCTGCAAATGTAATTTGCTTGTAATAGTAGTCACATATAGACGGTTATTCTTGGAAAACATACAAACCCCATTTGCTCTTTTTGACAGTTATCTACCTTGATTTTTCTCTTTTAATTTCAGTGAATAAATGGATTCCAGGAAGGAGTTGTTTACCATCCGTCTGGAAATCATCTAGGTAGATATTTTTCCCATTTAGCACGTTTAAAGCATTTTCCATCCTTATCTTATGTTACCAAGCTGAATTCATTGTTAAAACAAAGGTAAACTAGAAATAAGTAGCAAGAATCAAATATTCATTGTAGTGTGAGTGTTTGAGGTTTCCTTCATCATTACAAGTTACTATATTCTCTGTATTTGCTAGCTCCTGGTACAGCAATTGAAAAGTTTTTCTGCGTATTCAGAAGACATAGTCAACAAAATTCCCCTTTTGGTGAACTCTAATAAGACTTTTACAGCGATAGGCGACTAATCGTAGGTGTAACAAAGCTGATGGACTGAAGGAACTGTAAACAATGATAAGTAAGTTAGTTGATGAACATTAGAGCATAATTTACTTTAATGGGGTCTCTTGGGTGCATGATTATTAGCATTAGCACTTTAGCACCATAAAATGGCAGATAAACCTGGTATTTTTGGGTTTATTGCAGTTTGGTGTAAAAATTGTTGAGTACAAATCTACACTGACTTCACTTCGATGTCATTAACAGTCATTGATGTTAGATAAAACCAGTCCAGCCAATATTCCAGACAGATTCCCAGACAATAAAAAATACTACCACAGGGATTAACTCCTACGTGTTATTTCTTTTACGTATCGTCTCTACTAGTATAATGTGTAGCAACACGGCACGGTACATTCTTAACAACACCATGCACAATAAAGTATGGAATAGTTGATACTTTCATAGTGTTGCATATTTATACCAAGTATATCAATATGAAACGCTTATTTGAGCATACCTCAGATTAATTAGTAGATAATTAATTCTTATTACCAAGATTCAGTATTCCGGAAACTTCAAACAAGCATTGTGATAAAAACAGGAAGCCTTATTCGATAATTCTTGATCTTTCTGGAACACTATTTCAGCTATTATTAAACTACAATTTCAGCTTTCTAAGTACTTAATTTTAATCTATGAATTATAAAGCATAATATATCTGTAGCCCAAGATCTAATTTTGCATCTTCTATTCTCTGGATCATAAATCAACGTATTTCTTATACTTATAGTGTTCAGTGTAAATATCCTTGGTGTTATTTGGACCATCTGTCTATGTACATAACATCAACATCTTTTAATTGTATACTGAATATATTTGCTCTATTTTGGAAACAATGAACGATGGAAAGTATTAGCTTGTGATTGCTTTTATGCAAAATATGCGTATAATTGATAGTTAGTATACTTTCATTGAAAAACATTTCTAACGAAACTCCAACGCACCGAAATATTAATGAATAAAATTATCTATCGTAGTTTAATGCTTTAAGAAGGAAGGAAGCGGTTATTGTATTATCATTAGGAAAGTTGTTTACATCAATTTCATTGTCAGTTCAGAAGAGAGAATGGGTAGCCTCGTAGCCTGTGCAATTATGCATAATTTTATATACATAAATTGACTAGGATAGGATAAGTCCTTCACGAAGCAATTTCGACGTAAATTCTCGAGCGTAATTTCTATCGGATGATCTCAATCTACAATAGCCCATGCATAATGACACCTAACTAGGTACCTAAGACATTTTGCGTACTACGCTGTAATTTACCTTTGTCGTGAATTTCAAAGAAAGAACAAACGTAACTAAGATTTCTTTACTCTCCAATTGTCCTACAAATAGCGTTTGTTTTATCGTCAAGTTAAACAATAATAAGTACAAAGTACAACGACGTAATATACACTATAAGTTATTGTACGCATTTGTATAAGGGTAATTGTAATATAAAATTAATATTAGTACCTAAGAATTTGCATCCAATTATGTACTATAGTCTTATTTGGCTTAAAATTGCGTTGCAATATAAATGTAGTTAACAACGAGTTAAGCTCATTCGAAACGTATACAATCTTATATCTGCTTTATGGCATGGCTCACATAAGTACATCCACAAATATTGTACTAACGGTTTACCTAGTCTAAACAGACTAGTATAATATAAGTAGACTGTACTTACAACACAACAATGAATTTAGATGTTTGCTTTTGACATTGGCCTAAAATACAGTTTAGTGCATATAAGGGCTGAGGACAGGCCAGGAAGATGACTAATAGTCTTTTGGTATGACCTAACTGTGAAACAAACTGGAAGATTGGAACAAAGGAAGTTGTGTTGTGGCAGGCTAGGCTTTAAACGGATAAAATAAGACTTTCTTCGGAAGTTTATGGGACATGAGCATTACTGCACAATGTACTGATATATCGTCTCAACTTTCTTTGGCTCTCCCTTCGCCTTTCTTATACCATGCCTCACTGATTTTTTGTTGTCTTCTGTTTCTTGTGTTGTACTAACACCCGGTTATCTTAGCTTGACTTATATTGTCATGGCCATGACAGTGTTTTTTCTGGCTTATCTCTTCAGTACTTTATCCTATTATTTGGCTAATATGCAATGTAATGCATTTATGGTAGTACAGTATAGTACAAGCCAGAATTTAGCAGTAATGTTCTTACATATTATTTATACGAATGTAGCAAACAATAAATTCAATTAGGTATATGCAAATATGAGCACTACTTATTCTTAAGAAGACTTAATTCTACTAACAATAAGTTAGTTACTAAAACTATACTAATATAACCATTGTTGTTGTATTGTACTATGTATCAATTTGACATGCTAAAATTAAAGTAAAGATTTTGCTCAACCGGGTGCAATATGAAAAATCGGGTTAATCGCATCAACAGAATGGGGAACCCTACTTTATTATTATACGAATGAATGTATGGCTATACGGTACTGTTTACTAATAGTTTACTGTACACATGTGCAAATTATATACAATACAAACATTAAATAGTCTCGGCTCTAGTGATAGTTCTATACTCTACTACAATATGTGCCCTGATAAGAGTGAGTAACATTTGTAGGTTAGTAGAGCAATCATGTTCTTCGCTTGTTCCATCACTTTACACGCTGAGTCTCTCCGAATCTCCCGGTGGTTAACTTAACTTTACTGGCTTTACCATAACATCAACTCACTAATATCTAACCAACAAAAAACCTTCTGTCTGTTTATTCGGAATGTTTGCCTGACATGTTTAGTCATTCATTACATCAAAAATATACACTTTACTACACGCGTTCCTTGATTATATATCCTTAATACAACATTCTTTCTCCATGAATATTTGTATTTATTTCAGAATGGTTGGAGAGGAGACGTTTTGGTAGCAATCTCTAGTATACTCTTCTTTCACTATTATGATATATATAGATGTGTTAGTGTAATAAATATTTGAGCGCACTATATAGGTACATGATCGTATAGATAATTATAAAAATGTATTAAGTTTGCAGTTCCATGCAAATAGATTAATTGCCCCGCACGTTAGAAAACTTTTTGAGATTTTTTGTGTACATTAGATACTGTATATACATAAATATGTTAGTGGACTTGGATTACCTTATACATTAATAATGTTACAGGAATCTGGTAATATTATGCATTAATAAATTAATCACATAATTGAGATTCTCATCTCATCGCGACTACCAGAAAGTATGTCCATTTAAAATGAGTTTAATATTTAACGTAGTAGTAATAACATACATACGTAGAATTTTTTTTATATAAATAGTAAAGAAGTGCTTATTGCTGTATTCATCCTTACACATTGAGCATGCTGTAAAATGAGATCAAAGTATTCTATGCTGCTTTAACAAAATTAACATAAATAACATACTGCTATATATCTATACTTTTTTAAACTGAGAAAGCAGAGCATTAATACTTATTATTTACATAATGGAATAATGTCATCTCGACATCTACGCAACAGAAAAATATGCTCGAAACTGATGACATGTACTGCTTATTTTGGTTTGAATGAAGCATAATGGATTAAGTTTGGATAACTTCACATAAGTAGCTAGATGGTAAATTACAATTATATGGAAAGTTGATAGGGAAATATAATGCAGAATTGCAGTATTTAAGTAGTAATGAACAGACTTCCTACATTCTCGGTCTTTTATTTATTTGTAAATGATCTCTGCGAGAAATTAGTTTGCACTTTTGCTTGTACAGAAAGACTGCAATTTACTATACCGACGAGCAGATCAAAGGTTTACATACTCTTAATATGATCTGTGTATATAGTATAGACATGTGTGTATAAATATGAAATTGTTGTCGATATATATACTTAAAAGTTTATTTAGTTGTTTCTTCCTACTGTATAGGTACATATAGTGTCAAAAGAAGGGCTATTATAAAGTCGTTCACCCGGATATTCAATATGTACACTTCCGAGGAAAAACTGTCACATAATATGTCAGTAACTTTTTACTAACTTTTTAGGTATATGTAGGCTACTTATCTAACAAATCCAAAGAAAATTCTAGACTGTTTGTCTTTCTTATTTGGTTTCACTCACTCTTCCTATTATTACATATTTTGTATCCGGCAAATACCGAAGAAAACTACTTTGGTACTGCTTAAAGTTGACAAGTTAAAGTAAACATGGAAGCGCATATCCACTACTTAAGAGGTAAGAAGAGGAAGGAAGGAAGGTATCATGCCAAAGAATATGAAAGACAGACATTTTTCATGCCATTAATACTTTAACACACCAGAAGCAGCCAGCAGCTGTCACATTCACAACACAACGAAACAAAATACCATTTTCAGAATTACACACCAGTCTTATTGTCACCAAAGATATTTGAACCTTAAACTGGCCTCACAGCTTGCTCTCTTTAACCATTCCCTGAATGCAATTCAATTCTGTATGTAATTCTGTATTCAATTCAATATGCTTAACGCTTGCCCTATCGTGTACTTGCCTAGTATTTTATGTAATTGTCGTAGACATACAGTGCCATCAGACACGTCCACCCATAAATTACAAAAAAATTGCAAGAAAAGTGACAAAATTTGAAACTAATATTAATTTGAATTGAAATAATTTGTTTTTTTAAGTGGCTTTCTGTATACCTAAGACATGTGTGCACCTTTCTCTTTAGTCTCACTCATAATGCTATTCTATTTCTTTCATACTGTGCTAATAAAAATATTTATTGTATACTAAGGAGCACAATAGTATATCAGAACTGGCACTTATGTAATGTAGGCATTGATACTCCTACTAATACAGACGCGAATCGCTCGAGTTACTTAAACAAAAGTAAAAGTAAAACTAATAATATGTATATTATTAGGTATAGTATGTAGGTGCATATCTTAATGATTTATTCTGTAGTACCTACTTATGTGTAACACATTTACCAGCCTGATAATTTAGCTAACTCAATTATGTACATATTTTGTGTTGCTGTATTTACAAAATTAACTGTAGACAGAACAGAATTTAATGTATGGACATGGTCAGTATTTCTTATTTACAAGGATCTTCCATATCACATGGTATAATGCTTCTTCTGTGTTGTGTTGTATACCTACCTAGATCAGGTAGTTAAACTGGAATAGGTTTTAAATTAAAACGTACACGAATGATAAATGTATTTGTGCCGGTTATGCCTTACTAAGACTTGAAATGAAGTTGGATGCATTCATAAAGAATTACTCTCTGACTTGTCGGCGATGCAATTCATTCAATGTAGAAAAGTCGATCAATCTTTCTGTATCGGTGCGATGTCCGAATTTGTTTACATAGACATTCCGCGTCTGTCTCTCTTGGATGCGGAAACAGACAGAAAAATCATCAGAGCTGTTTAGTGAGAGTGTAATCATCTCACCCGGAAACAAACGTTGAAGTACATACTTATTTGAGTAAATTGAAACATACACCCCAGCACACTTCTACAGAATTCTGGTTAACTGCCTACTTATTGCCTCTACATAATACTCGCATAGACACCAACTCAAGCCAAACTTACTTATCCTTTAGTGCAGAATATATATATATAAAAACCCTTACTATCCTTTACTATCTGTAGTTGCAAAAGAATTAGCGGTAGGGTTTTGGACTATATCCATGTGCCAATGTGCCATTGGGGCACTAACGCGATATAAAAGATTTAAGTAGAACCATCACCTTAGTAAGCAAACATACTTCTTCAACAATATGAAATAAACAAACATGTTTGCATTGTGTTTGTACGGATTATATGCTCAAATATCGTTTACGATGTATATGCTCCACTGATTATTGCTTGGTTTCAGCCGAAGCATCATATTACTTTGAGCCTTTTCCCAATGCATTACTTTTCCCAAAATATTATAGACATAAATACTTAAGTACTAAACTGTTGATACATATAACAATTTGCTGTTTATATTTGCCTTTACTAAGATATACTTGTATAAAGGTTTCGTTCGCTAACATTGCTTGTGCTTGTACATAAAATGTTATTATATATTACTTTCGGCACTCTCCTAGCATATGAATTAGTAAGATGGTTTGGATAGCAAGGTGGTAATAAGCATTACTTATACAAATATTGCAAACAGTTTTTGTTTCTAAATTACCGAACATCAATATACAAACAAGTACCTGGTTTTGCTGGTAAACATTCGACAGGTGTACGTTTGTATGGCGTGACTTTCACATTACTAGTGTATGATCGTATGATATCAATATGTGCTAAATCTTGTGTAAATTGTTAGTTTTACATAGATCAAGGCAGTATCAGCGTTCGTTATTACTTCCTTGTGTATGTATGTACTATATACAGGATACGTGAAACAATAAGTACAGAGTAATAATTGTACTGCAATCAATATGGGGCACAAAATATATACGTAGTGTTCCACAATTTAATTTTTTCCTAGCCTAGAAATGATGAAGTGACAAAAATATATACTAAAATACTGAGCTGAATACATTCTATAGTTTTAAACCTTTGGTACTGGTACTTGTAAGGATATAAAACGGTAACAGAAATATCTGTGATAGATATTTTCATACCCGATGCCGGATATGTCGGAAATTCTTAATTTTATATAAATGACAAAGCGCAGCTAATTTTTTGGCAATTGGGCAATTGTCAACTTATGACTTTTTCCAAGTACTCGACACCAGGGCTATTTGTAAATAAAGATTTCCTCATTTCCCTGGATTTTAAGGCAGTCTTGCAAAATTAAATAGAAAACAAGTAGTGTTTACAGTTCATGTATCCAGAGATAAAGAGTCAATCATAAAAACACTACCGTAGTGTCAAGTAAAGGATACAAATTACAAGCTAAAATTGAGTAACAGCATCTGGTTCTGATTATTCATTGCGAAAGAATTTCTAGTGTAGTAATAATGGCAATAGCCTTGTCAATACCTCGTACTACACATACTTACAAGCAACATACATACAAATACAAACAATATACAGCATGCTACGATTTGGTGTGTATTGTATATTGTTATAAACTGAAACTGAACTGCAACGAATGGTAGTTATGAATGAAAGAGAACTTCCTCAAGAAAAACACTACAATAACAAAAACAAGGGATAAATTAAGGGTTCCGTTTACGGAAAAGGATATGATATCTATCCAGTACAAATATACCTAGCGAGAGGATGAAGATAATACATTATATATCTGCTCCAGTAATATTTACCATTAGTAAGTATAAACTGAAAACAAGACAGATTCTATGGTGCAGTGTAACAGAAGTGTTATTCCAAGTTATTTTATTTTGGCAACTCGCCCAAACGAAATCCAAGTTCGAAAATAATGTGTAGTAGCTCTGTTCTTTTTTATAGTATATTGTGAGGCTTAACATTGCCATACAAGCAATTCAATGAACAGAACAGGAATATTTTGGATTTTACTGTGTATTTGTAAATGCATTTATGATATCCATGCTCTCTCTGTACGTTTTGTTATGATATACATAAACATAGGCACTCATTTTGAAGTTTGTTTACTAAATCTATTTGGTATTGCTATTGTAAGCTGCTTGCTTCCATACAAGCCCATAATGTTAAAATACGGATATCCGGAAAAGGTTCGCAGAAAAATATAAATATGCATACATAGGTACTTGCCATTTGTTTGTAAATTTCAGTTCAAATGCTGTAGATTTAATAAGCTACTAATTGCTACTTTCACCTCTACACCTTTTACTTAAGGTTATTTTATAGAAAACTTCCCCCAGAAAAATGCCTATAGCAATCCTAGGGTCATATTTTTTGGTAGTGTTCTGTGTTTCGTATCTCCAAAGATAAACAGAACAGAGAAACAAATATAGACACTTCAGTTCTCCAAACACAAACTTAATTTTCCTTTTCACTAAAAAGATGCTTATACCTACTACTTTCGTATGCATTTAATTTTGTTTGCAGTAAAAGCAAGTATGCAGACAAGATATAAAAATACGTATCAGCACATTAACCAGAATGAAAGATGGATATAAATGACTTTTATTTGGGTATCAGTATCAGTATCATATAGTATAGAGTATCAGTATAGGTGACAGATAAGACAAAAAGAGAATAATACTGTTTTCCCTTCCTGATGATTAATCTCAAGGAAAATAAATCGCAAAGCGCAATTTAAAACGTATTGGTAGTCATTGCTGTGTTTGAAATGAAGGCTAAACCACACATTTGAATGCACTTGCCCTACATGAAGTGAAGTTACTAACGGCTCTTTTAAACTTTAGAACGCTATAATGTGTTGTAGGTGACGGATGGGAGATAAGAAAACTCATTTACTTGGAAAAATGGGGTCAACCCAGTTAAAGATTTTTTATCTTTCAATTTCACTCCAAATACGTCCTCGTATCTTGTGAAACCATTTTCTTTAGCAAGGAAAAGTAATTAACACATATTTATGTAGTCCTCTTCTCTGTAACCCACACAAGAAATCACCACAAGTATAAAAGTGAAGCTTTGTTATGGTACAACTAATACCTACACGATTTATGAAGGTAAAGTAACTTGATTCTAACATACCTATATAACCTTTAAGTAAATATAAGAAGTTTAACACAAGACAGATATTATATTTACAAACCTATTACGCAACTATATAATATTTACAAAAGAAGCTGGAAATGCCCATGAGTTTTGAGATTTGGGTTGGATGTTTGGAATACAATATGTGTGTAAATTGCAAATGTGTAATAGGAAATTCTGTTGGAAGGGGAAATCTGTGTCAGGTCAGTAGGGCCAACAATTTCACGTTCATCTGCATGCATTGAAATTCGCTTAAGCGAACGGAACGGCATGATTTACACTTGAGATTTTAATATTGTCGTTTGCCATTCAGTAAGATATACATACTAAGATATAGTACATTAGCTCACTTGCGTGGCATAGCATTGTTCCATCTTCTCTAGCCACCAAGATGTATTGCTACTGGAGTCCTCCCTTAACTCCGATTTCTAGGTTACTAGGTTCTTTCCTCCATTCTTCTTGAAGCCTAGTCACGTAAGAAAGACGACTCTACTTATGTGCACTCGTTTGTGTACATACATATCTCCAATCTCCGAAGATGTGGCTCCGTTTACGTTACGTAACGAATAATAATGCTCAAAAGCACTAGTAGCTATGCCTGACTTGGCTTATATTTACTTTACCAGAATATCTGATAACCCAAATAGTAATACACAAAAACTGAATATTACAACTTTAGTTATCCAGTTAACTTTAAGTCCATTTCATACTCATTGGTAGTTAATTATTTGTACATTAGTAATTGGTTGTGCTATGATTTTATCCTTATAGTAAATTGAAAATAACTTGTGTCTGATATGAAAGGAAGACAATTTAATATTATTCAAGCCACCTGTCTGGCTATTCTTTGTGTACATAAATGTCTCTGTCAACATGTCTTGCCAAATCATAACTTTTAGATGTATGGAATGTGGAATGGTACAATTTATATTTTATTTTCCTACACTATCACTTAAGACCAGTGATAGTGATCGGTGTTTTATTGTAATAGATATAACTAACATGAATTTGCCGTCGCACTTAGGTATTCAACCAAGTAAACCAAACCAAATTACTTTCCCTTTCGATATTCCCAACTAAGATCTAGTAAATACTTATGTGATCTACTTACAGCAACTTACACCTTATACATTCCTATGTTATAGACATTTAATACAAACTGCACTTAGCGTTATGAGATTTGTTTCCACGAAAAAATATTATTATAAGGGAGAGAGATACTTGTCTACTTGGCTACTAGTATACTACTACTTGACTACTGTTCCTTAACCTATATTCTATTTAGCACAGGCTAGTATTGGGACTATTGACTACATTATACAGGAAAGCTTAAAACATCAACAATTTTAAATTTGGAATTCAATGTAAAGGATCCGAGAAATATGTATCTGTGTCAGCGAAAGAGCAAACTATGCAAAATAAAGTCTAGTCTAGACTAGATTTGTCTACCAACATTATGAGAATCTCTAAAGAGCAATCCTGTCATTATTCATTAGGTGCGTTGCGTAGGTAGATACTTAGGTACTATTCATCAAGGATTTAGATATCATCTCTTCACACATCCAACACATTTACACGCTTTACACACAAATTATCCCACAGATACATCCAAGAGTTCAATTCTATGAACAGAGTAGAAGTCTGTAATTATTTACCCTGTCCGCACTTGTAGCATTATAAGCATTGATAGTATATTCTTTACACACAATATCATCCATTCCATCTATATATTTATAAACTACTAAAATATACGAGAATACTACAATTGAAAGTAAGGGTACTTACTTATAATCTTTTAATTAGACCTACATATATTGGGAACTTCCTTTTTCAGCCTTCCCAATATTAAGCAGTAAATAGAAGCTTACCTAAGTACTGACCTACCTATTCTATTTATGAACATTTCTCTTTATGACACGTCGTAGGAGCCATTACTTATTGGTACATACATTTATACTAGATGAAAGATAGCATTTATGAGATTTTGTAGTAAAAATGGACGAAAGACTTGTTATACATTTAAGTTTTTGCAAGTAGAATATTTGTAAGTATTTTCTTACAGAAATAAGTACAAGACACAAATAGGGGCTAACAAAAGGACTGTAAAGATGTAATTAAATAAATCACCACATATGGTAATAGTAATAGTATTTGAGAGTAGAGCAACATTACAAATTTTACAGTAATATTGTATAGGAAACAAATGATACACTATAAGGCGATCATGAATCGTGGCCCGAACAACATAACCGATACATGTTATTAATGTAAAGAAGAAATATCGAGATATACATACTCCAACCAAATGATTGTGGTAAATACAGAGCTATTCACTTTATCAACCCTCGTTTAGCCTTTGCTAATTCCAAAACAATGTAAATGTCAAATAAATGTATCGCACTTGTGTTTTGTTGGTGTGGTGTTGTTTTTGGCGCCTGTGGTGTCGATTGGAGTCATGTAACCATTCAGATGTCAAAATCAATTAGCTTATAGGTTTGGTTTTCCTCATCAATAACTATCACTATAATGTTTTGTGATGCTCATGCTTACGTTTAATCGAACAAATAATGCTACGTAATACTTTATCTATTTTTGGAGTTAGTTAATGTGTGTATAAAGGAAACTCAGAGATATGAGAAGGCATATATACATGTCTCTGACTGAGGAAACTCTTGTGCTTGTTAATGAGTGGGATGTGTCAAAGTGTGAACTGGATATATGATATGATCCTGTTGGGCTGAGAAGGACTAGTAAAATCAAATTTTGATCCTCAAACCGGATTTCGTCAGTTAGCCTGGCCCATTATTGCAACCCACAAAGTATGTACAAGTAACAAACAGATTTCAGGGATGATTCACGATCCTCATGAGGGAATCGGGTGACAACTGCCCTAATTTTATTTTCGTGTCGCATTTAAATATATGTATTGAACTCTCAGAGACAAGTCAACATAAACTTTAATAACTATTCCTACTCCTTCACTCTCAGCTTTAATTTCACTCTCAATTTCATTCATGGGATGTGAGATAAAAATGGAAAGACATGAATATCGTCTCAGTATTGACGCTTTTACAGATTTCATTTGGTTTATTGGTGACACGTTTGGGTTAGTTGTGGGGTTGAGGAAGGTTTACTTTTGCATTTTGTGGCCGATGTAATCTAAGGCTCGGAAAAGGGTATACTTTATACTGGTAGAATACTACACTCTGGTAGTCGGATCTTGGAACTCTTGATTTCGCAAGAATTTCAGTAGAGATATTTCTTTAGTACCCCAAAAATGCGTTTTAACATATCAGTAATCAGTGTGCACTTTGGAGTGCATACAATTATGTGTTAAAACGCATTTTTGGGGTACTAAAATACCGATAGTGCATACAATTATGTGTTAAAACGCATTTTTGGGGCACTAAAGAAATACCGATAGTGCATGCAATTATGTGTTAAAACGCATTTTTGGGGCACTAAAGAAATACCGATAGTGCACACAATTATGTGTTGAAACGCATTTTTGGGGCACTAAAGAAATACCTCTATTCGTTGTTTTTTTGCCGTTTTGTAGTTTTACTGTCTGAATAAAGGAAATATTATGTAATTATGAAGAAATAAATAACAACCCCTAGACCAAGAAATAATTGTATTTCTAGGGGCATACAGGTTCACACGGTATTAATAGGGTATTTGTTTTAGAAAATAAGTATTCACTTTATTGTAGTTTAGTGTATACCATATGTATGTATGTATGAAAAGTTTTATTTAGTTCCCTCCGGACTATAAGCCCATGGGACAATTTTTCAAATATTACATTTGCATGCTTAACAGTTGCATAAATAGTGCATACTAAATATATAGGAAAATCATATGTTTTTGTATTTTGATGCATACTCTGTGATTTACTAAGATATTTGAGATTTTTCTACTATAACATGTGGATGCTCAGATTTTATGGACATACATCTCCGAGCCCCAGTAAATACAAATAATAAACTGTACCTACTTACCTATATGAACATTGTGTATAGATTTGTTATAGTATGTAATGTAGTACTTAATCTATTTTAAGATTTCCGTGGGAGTATGTGTACACAGATTGTTCAAATAAATGATAGCAAATCTTACGATTAGACTATAAGAAAAGGGAGATATGAATATACAAATTGACGACGGTGTCACAATATCTGTGATTGTGGAAAGTGGAAGTGAAATAGGAGGACCGTGCAGTCAAAAAGTCAACAAGTCAAGTAGGTATTATGAGTAAAAACGAAAGGACGACGAGAATCTTAAGATGAGTGTGCCTGCGTATGTAGGTACCAAACCACATCACGATATAAATATTGGCATCGGTTAACTGCGTACTAAAACAGTAAGTAAAAGAAGTGAAAGGGGAGATGCACATAGGCGTACATTACATACACTTAATTTAGTTAGCAGAGTGCAGTTTTAGAAAAAAGTTACAAATGCCGAAGAATGTAAATTTTATTTTAGTTTAAGGGGTGCTGACATGTTGACGCGTGATTTGATTTAGGAGATCGAGACATAGAGCAGATTTAGACATACTTAAGAGCTTTTCTCATCACACCACATTTAATGCTTCAGCTAAGTTTTAGCTCTTAATGTCACTCAAGACGGCTATTCCACAGTCCTAGACAATTATTTGGCTTTGTTATCCCTATAAAATATGCCTACATGTTTACTATAAATAAGTATAACTAGGTATATATCGGGCAGACAATCCCATAATCCAATAAACCACAAGTTTGTTCTTGGAGTTGGATTGGGTGTTTGCCCTCATTTTCATTTCGTGACCTTAGAAAACCAAATAGGTATGCGAAGCAAACTGTGTCCATCTAAATACAAATTGGGGCGTCTATTATGGGAATTTCTTGATCTCTCGGAATGCTAATAATAATTGGGGATACCTATTTTACCCTAGACGTCTGATTGGTCTGATACATTAATCTTTCCATTATTTTGTCTGGAAATTCCAGAACTGACCTATTTTGCTTCAAACATATTTCTGTCTTTGTTAACATGAAGTTGACGTTTCTCATTTCTTTAGGTTTATTGCCCTTGAGGATGCGCCAATTCTAATGGCTTAAGAAAAGGAATAAGCACACAGACGCTATATTATAATAAAAAGATCAACCCTAGTGTAAAAGGAAAGGGCATTCAAAAATTGTAATTGCTGTATGAGCACATTCCATAATTTATGTACGCTGATGCTTGTAAGCTTTACTGTATGATAATTTAATTTACTGTCCTCGGCTTGGTTTTATAAGTCATTGCATTTACTGTATGAAAGAGAAAACAAGTTTATTTATTCAGATTTAATACGCTGAGTCTGAGGTACTGAAATTATCGGATCTGCATGCACTATTTATTTCTATGTTAACGTAGAAGTTGTTAATTGAAGGAATGCAATGGAAATAAGTAGAAAGAATATTAATAGCAAGCCGTTCTTGGCAGTTTCTCCTATTCCAAAAGAGAAAGTTTTTTTGAGTGGATTGGATAATATAATTTAGCCACCTAAGGTAATGCAAACGACTGGATTGGCGTGGTGTTATATTTGTACTTCGTATGTTTGTACATGGATTACCACTTCGTCGCTGAAAGTTATTCAATTTACATTCGCGCATACTAATTTTCTCGTTGTCAGTTTGGCACGGAATGGTATGTACTTATAGCTATGTAAATGTAACTGCACTGTTGCTTGGCTTTTAGGTTGCGAAGGCCAAGACAATGCGGTTAGGTTGTATGTACATACTGATAAATACATAAGTTACATACTTATAGGTATTAGGTATGTAGAGATTTTAATGTAACTGCGTTGATTAAATTATGTAGTCAAATGTTTGCCTTATGTGTGTCTGAAAGTAAACTGAAGTGTAGTGTGAAGCAACGAACTCTACTCCGACGGTTCTAACCAGATTCCTCAGGAATCTTACCTAGTAAAACCACTCAAATGCAGTTTTCCTTTGGGTTTATTTGGTGATACTTTAAGTAAAAATGTCGTTTATTCTTATTCTTATGCTTGGCATAAGACTACTTGAAAAGTGGAAATATACCTGTACTTCACCCTTCACATGTATGCTCTTATATTGTTGCAATGTACTACTTATTCTTTTTATGGATATACTAGTACATGTCTTTATGCATGACATTAATGTAATTCGGGTTGTCTTATCGTCAATAAAATCCCTATGGAATAATAAAGAGAGTAAAAGAGTCCATAGAGCAGATGTTCCCTCCTTTCAAAAGAAAGGAGCACTTTTAGGAAGTAAGTATGTACTGTAAATACAGTAGATATTTGCACTTAGACACGTACTATTACTTTTCTATTGGGAAAGTAATTTCTCATTCGCTTTGTCTCGACAAAAACGGCTTTTGTTCTGCCAAAGACCAGAAACAGAATTACTTCATGCAAACATTAAAGCTCTAACACTAGCACACTTCATGGCATCCTTTGTTGACTTGTGTTTGTGTTACATGATTCTTGTTTGTGATATGCTCTACTCTGTGTTTTGCTTATACTGTATTGTATGAAGATATTATATAACATTAACGTTTACATATATTATGTTCTTATTTTGAGATACATTTTAACTAAACTGAACAACAGAACATCGTAAAGCTTGAAGATAAGAGTTCCTTCAGTTCGAGTTCGGTTGTACTAGTTGTCTCGTGTCTTTAAGCTTTCCCGTGTAACACTCTCTGTAGTCTACATACTCCGCATGTTTAAATATTTATGACCATGCTTTTGTCGGGATCATTTACTTTTTCGATGTAGTGAGCCAATGTCGAAGGAAAATACTTCCGGGTCTTCCTAATCAACACAATCACTCACAACACAAGCTTGGCGCACCGTTTACATCTAGTATTTACGCTGTCTACAAGTAATCAACATAACATATTGCCCTACAGATACTAATCTGCTCTAAGCTGATGTAGCTATACAATGTAAAGATGTATTTTATGTTTGCTAAACCCAATGCAGTGTGTAAGTATATGTATAGACAGGCAAATGGGTTAGACAAAGTAAAATGCATAACATTTCTGTTGTGCTAATCTGTATTTGTTGAGTATGGCTAAGTAACTTCCTGACCCGGTCTTTGTCTCTTGTCATCATAGCCTACTATCAGTATGCAAACAATAACTAAAACTACCGATAGTAAATAGAAGCCTCTTTGTTTTCCATTCCATCCTGGTGAGCCCATAATATGGGTAAGTAAGGATTGATACATAACAATGATTAACTTCTACTATATTGAATCTTGCAATTTTATATCTCATCACTGCACTATCATATTTATGTCATCGGGATCCATTTTGCCATTTACCTGCTCTTTTTACATGTGGAATGGAATATTAATTTAGTGTATTTTGCTAAAATTATCAGTCCAATAACCTATTCATTTGGTCTGATAAGTGGCAATATAATATTCTAAATTCTAATGACCCCAGTCAACCCTTTCTAAATTATTCAGAGAAGCTCACCCAGGAAGCTCTCATTTAGAATAAGAAATTACATTATGCATTATGTTGTATGTATTTATATACCATCATTTAATGTTCAGCTAGTACTGGAATTGGCGGTAGGCATTTAGTATTGCTGCTATCGTATTTAGTAAGTAAACTAAGGATTCGTGAAACAGGAAGTATCCCATTGATTACAAGGATTGAACAATATTCCTAGAATGCTACAGTACAATATAAAGGACAAAGAGAGTTAAAGAGATACTGCGAAACGGAGCCAAAGATGATAGTATGATAGACAAACGGGTTTGTATTGCTGATTTGTACTACGGAAGAGGCTAAAATATAGGAATTGGAAGTAGCAATTCTTTTTTACTTTATGTAGTTTCTAATATCCGTGTCTGTGTTGTAGTTCTATTTAGCTCTGACTAAATTAATGATTATGAAGCTTAAGGAAAGCCTTTTTGTATGTCTTCTCTACTCAAGCATGTCTTCGCATTATTTTGGCTGCCAATCACAATTGTATTCAATTCATTTTATCTGTAGTTCTGTAAATACTGGAATACTAAATGCCTATTCAAATATTGTACTGTGTTGTAGTAATATAGTAGTAAGAAGCGTGTCATTTAGCCTTTACATAAGCTACACACGTATGGGCACATTTCCAGATCAAAGCAACGCAAAAGATGTACCTAAGCATACGATCTGTTTAGGTGTGCATCCTTACACGAAATTCAGTAGCAATTACGTTTACATTAAAGCAACAGATATTTGTAACGCACACAGCATGAAATCAGATCTACTCTGAACTTACTTCAATGTGCGATAAGGCATGTAGGTATGTACATACCTATATTTATTTGTGTATTTTCCTACTTTGCACACAGTCAATGCAATATTTGTACCAATTACAATGTAGTTTAACATACATACCTACATTGTTACATCTGTCTGTGTGCATATAATACTAATACGTTTTTATGTTGTCTTCTTGTAATTATTGAATACATGCACCTAAATATTCCAAATCCATTATGCCTCTCTACTGCCCATCAGTTATATAACTAATATTTATCCGGTGAAATAAATTGAACCGGGATTCTAAGGCTAGTAATTTGGAGATAATAGTCCTCCATCTCATGCTAGTACATTATTCGAAAGAAAGCCGGTTCCACAAGAGTTTTTTTCCCTTTCAACTATATTGGCATTTACAGGGTTAATTGTCACTTAATAACAAGAGTTGGAGAAGTTAAGCTGGAGAAGGTACCCATTACAATAAGTATTCGATAGGTACATTATTTTAAAGAACCTTGTTTAGAATCCGTCTACCAAATACGAAAACAACAATAGTAAGTCAAAGTTGATAGTTATTGATAATTGTTCGAAAATTTATGATCAGCAGAAATTCAGCTTTCTCCGGTAGTTTAGTCAGCTATGCTTAAATATTTTTGCCACTTACCTTCATAAGATAATTACGAACATATTTATTATACTATAGTACTAGTACTTTATTCAGTACGAAGCGTCCTGGAAATCTAGAACTTGTGAATTAATAGTTGATAATTGAATCGATAATTGTTTCTTATTCTGTCATTCCACACAAATAAATCTCCTTTAGGGTACATATTATTTCCTCATTCCTAACACTCATCTGCCTCACCGGGACTATAGCCTTTTCTTCCTCCCCCTGTGACAATAATGACTAATAATGAGGGAATTTGTTTGCCCATAACCCCAATGAAATTTCACCGAGGGGTACATAAGTGGAATGAGTAAACGGTTCGGCTTCGCTTAAAGAATGCAGTGGGCTTCCCACAAAATTCCGTATTATTAGATACAAAGCATGTTAGTAAATTTGTTAGTTACATAAATATACATACGCCTACATAACTTCTTAATAATTAGTAGAAGTTTGTAAGGCAAGAAAGGATTTGCTTCCAGAAGTCTTGCATATCTTAATTATATAGAGCAGAGTCGTCTTAAATCGTCTTATGTTGTAAAGGTGGGCTTGTAGTCTTGTAGTATATGGTGTTCTATGTCCTAAGCAAATAAATATTTCATTGATGTCTATAATTTTCTGACTGTTAAATAACAATGAGGAACCTCGTAGGAAAGTACCTAAAATCATTATTACACGTGGACTTGACTACACAGCACGCTTACAAACGGCAACGGATTAGTGGGTGAATGACTCTACAAAGGCAGAAAGTGACTACAGGTTTTCTCCTATTATTAACAATCCTACCCTGATATTATATACTTATACCCCTACACAAACGCAATAATATGCTTACTTATATCAAGAAACAATGACCTCTGTGTTCTAACAATATTCAAAGTCCCAGGCCTGGCTGATTGATGATTACTACATAGAAATAGTCATAAATGTCTAATGCCTTATTATTCATACCGACAGTAAATCTTGCTTTTCACTGTTAATTTCCTGTTACATAATGCAATTTACATTTGACATTCGGTAGGCTGTTGAACAGATGCAGATGCAAACCTGAAAGCTTATGAAAGGTTAGAATAAATTATATAGATCTTCACTATTTTCCCTTCCTATTTTGTATTTAAATAACTGTTTAGGTAGCCCATTAAAACTAATAATATTATCCTGGACTGCCTCTATTATACTAATTAGCTCTACGTACCTAGTTTTCTTCGTAATACGGTATGTACCAGTATTAAATCATAAAAATCTGTTGGAAGAGTTAACATGTCATAAATGCAGTGTCAACTTATAGTATTAGCTAACGCACACCAATTTAATGTTAATTCAGGTACGATTTTTATACCATAATTTATCAACATAATATGTCCTACTACTTTATACATTAGTTACAGAAATAGAGATTGTTTGATATTTTAGAGTTTGCTTTAGTTATGCCAGTACTAATTAAAAGTAGGTATTTATAATTATTACTTTCTACCCATTCTGAGTTTGTACATCATATCTAATATAATAACTCGTGTTGTGAAACAGTAAATGTGAACTTTATAGGAATGCTTTGTTCGTTACAAGTTGAAAGTTCATTCTACTTACGAGTACATGTAACACAGATTGTAGATATGTCTTTGTATTTATTAACTTATGGTTATGATTCTCAATTTGTAATTTGTATCTTCCATACTTGTATTTTGTGTACATATTCGAAGTGAGAAATTGTTACGCTTATTAATGAATTAATAATATAATTTAAACCTACCAGAAATGCTGTATATACAGGATTTCTGTATAACATCCAGGTTGCCAGCCCATCTAATAATAATAATGCCTTTGTGAATATGGATGATTGGGGGGGGGGGACAGAAACTGACAGGCTCTCTGTACCTTTACGTAACAACTATTTAGAAAGTGAAAGAAGTGTAGGCATATCATTGTGTGGTTCTTGGTACTAATAGGGTACTGAGGACTGTGTATGTCTGTGAGTGTTAAGTTAGCATGTTTTAAGGTCCCACTCCATGTTATAGTTTCCCACTTCATGATGGAGTATGCCCCATTATGTGTTATATGCCAATTATTTCAAGAAGGAAGCGATGGGTCAAAGATCAGTCAACGGCATTTCATAGTCCACATTACTAGCTGTCGAGTGACGGTCTTTGCCTTTTTGGGGATATGCCAAATAAGGAGATAATTGGCCTTAATGTTACATTATTCCACTCAAGTGCTACATCAATTATCTAAAGAAGGAAGCGATGGGTCAAAGGTCGGTCAACGGCATTACATAGCCCACATCACTAGCTGTCGAATGACGGTCTTTGCCTTTTTGGGGATATGCCAAATAAGGAGATACTTGAACTTTCGAATGGACATGTATAGACACACATATAATAAGAAGTGCTCAGGTTCAGTGTTT